>OVBC01001659.1:0-21241 GCA_900406465.1 Noccaea caerulescens
ACTCATTTTTGGGTCGACGCAACATGTCGATGGAAATTGCCTGTTTTCTTGTAGTGCGACTTGAATCAAACCGGTCGAATTTCCAATAGCCGGTGTCGAGCGACACCCTCCCTGGTGTCGGTCGACACCACTCGACCAACTCCNCTCTAAGAGCATGTGCCAACTACTCCCGAACCCCTAGCATCGTCCAACACCACTTCTAAAACAACTTCCTGGTTCACGGATGTTACACGTTTAATCAAAGATTATGGGACTGCTTTGAAACGAAAGAGAAAACAGTACATTTTAAAAATAAGAAATAATTTACAAAAGAGCAGCAATTTTCTTGCAGCATTAATTAATTATCTACTAACCCTTGACTTTATTCTGTGGTAGTATGAAGAACACAACAAAACCAATAAGAGACCATTCAGTTTTATTGCTGTTAAAACACTACTACAGATTTGTAATGTCTCAACCGCCCAAATTTGGACACTTGTTCTGTATATAGTTAAAAAAAAAAAACGAAAAGAAAAAACAAATGAATTGACTTTCAGATCATATCAAAATTTAACCTTTTTGACAACATAAACTTCATTTCTCAATTTAAATCCTATACGAAGAAATCAAGAAAGACATCTTTAAACCTGGAATGCGAATGATGCTTAGAATCTAAAAGTACTAAACCAAAGTCCTCGAAAATAAAATGTAATGTATAACCCAATTAGCTAGTGACCACAGTTTTTATTTTAACATAAGGACATTTGCACCCTCAGATGACCGATTGAACAACCACTATTGACAATCAAATTTATTTTAGCAAGTTACTATCTGTATCCAAAGATTGTAAAAGAAGTGGACAGTGAAACCAAATTCAACACACACGCAGCATAAATAGTCAAATGTTGTATATGAGGGAAATATAGATTATGGTCATATAATTGGTAGACGTGACATAGATTGATCGAGTTAATTAAGGACACATACACATGCAGATATATATATACACAAAATTTGTGTGTGTGTGTGTGTGTGTGAGAGAGAGAGAGAGAGAGGAACATGTGAAGGCATTAAGAGAAGGTGGGGTTTATGTATTGATGTCTTGTTCTTGGAGTGGAGCCACATGGTAAGAGGGACTCTCAAAGCACCTCTTATAGGGGGTAGTTGTGATGCAGCCAAATTAGAGCTCTTGCATGTGACTCCATGTGTTTTTTCTTCCCTCACCCATTATTATTCCCTTCATCTTCTTTTTTTTCTTCAACCTTTATATATATACACTCTCTAAATTACCTTCATCTAATTTTTATGTTGTTGCTAAAGCCTTCATCTAATTTCCTTTCTTTTAACATTCTATATTCTTGTCTTTTTCGAGTATGAAAATAGGATTTTTTTTTCTGGATATTAGTTGACAATATTTGTATTCAGTTGTTTTTTTTTTTAATATTTTGGTTTACTAACTAGCTACTACTAATTTCAAATCCTCGTGGTATATATCTTGTGTTTGTATTTGAAAAGAAAAAGAAATAGCACTCTCAAACATACTACCTCATTTATATATATCCAAAGAAATTAAATTATTTCACATTTAACCCCAAAAAAAGAAGAAAAAAAAAGAAAAGAAAATTAACTTTAAAAAACGTTCTACAACATAACGTATACATCATCAGCCGTTGTTATATACAAAGTTACAAACAAACGTAGGACCCATTCTTCTCTTTCTCTATCTCTCTCATATTCTAAGTTTGCTATATATGTAATTTTCTCCCTTGCAGCAAAAATAACTTGTCATATGGAGAGGCAAATCATACACAAGAAGAAACGAGTGTTTTCCCTCGAACCAAACAAGAACCCTAGCGCAGTTTTTACGAGGAAATACACAAGCCACTTGGTTCCTGCACTCAAGAAGCTTAACATGAACAAGGCTTCTTCACAAAACAACCAACAAATCGTGAAGCATGAAGTAGACATGGCTTTGGCTTTGTCTGCTCAAGAATTTGCATGGAGCCGTTTCTTGCTACAGAAGCTATCATCGTCCTCGAAGAATCCAACCACTACTGCTAGTTCTTCTTCCGATCAAATTCGGATTCTAGAAAGATCCAATGAAGAAGGCGGAGACGAAGGAGATAATATAGAGGAGAAGCTGAGGGAATTGCGGAAGCTTTTGCCAGGTGGAGAAGAGATGAATATGGAGGAAATGTTGAGTGAGATTGGCAGTTACATTAAATGTCTTGAATTTCAGACGATTGCTCTCAAGTCGATTGTTCAGTAAACTACTTGACTTTTAGTTTAAGTGTGTAATTTTTAGTTTGTTTTATGTTTTGTCCTTAAACTAAAATCATATGTGTGCGTTTTATTTTCTCTCGTTTTCTTTAAGTACGAGAGCATGTGTAATGGTGGTTTTCTTTTTCATCGGTTCTATAAACCTGATTAAAAGTTACTTGGTTGTGTTCCTAATAAACTACGTACGTTTTGCCCAAATCAAATCATTATGTTGTCTCTGTTCCATCGTTTATTATTATAATCTTGTGTGCAAACCTCCAAACTTTAATATTCTAATCATTTAAGCGGACAAAAACTTTTTTGTATGCATTTCATTATTCCTGCATTGTTTTTCAGTTTTTCTCGTTGAGTTTCAATAACCTTTCAAATTCTAAAAATAAACCTACTGGTTATTTACAAACCTTCAATTAAATAAAATACATCACCAAAATGATTTGTTAATCATAATTATACATAACAAGTGCACCATTGCTGAGTGAGTAACACAAATTAAGACTAATATTTATTTTCCAAAAGTTCGAGAAATATGAAACATCAATATTCTCAAAAGGAGTCAGATGACATAAGCGTAAACTATGCAAGTCATATTATTGATTTGGAGTCATCCATCCATATCTTTGCACGTGTCTCAAGCTCACTCGCACTCATCCCAATTTCTATTTCTCTTAAGATTCTAGCTCTTACTTCTTACACACAACTGGTCTCATGTCATGTTTTTAAATGGGATATTTTGTTTAAAGTGTTTTTAATTGATTTTGGTTTCAGTGAGGAAAAAAAAGAAGTTATTTTGGATTATTTCCTTTTCTCGTCGGATACTTTCCTATTTTAAAATGCAAATTGTTTCTTGTCCTTGTCCCTGGGTAGTTATAACATTAAGGTCCCCCAATAACTTTTTTTTGGTTTTGGCTTTTTGGTCCCATTGGGAAATAAGCAGATGAAAATAGAAAGCTACTACACACTGGATTGAGTAAAAGAAGAAGATTAAGATTACATAGGCTCATGGAATAAGAGCAAAGAAGAGAGTGTGTCAAGTGCCAAACACAAAGGCATTCCTTGTTTCTTCAAAAAAGGTACATATTGGAGAAACGAGAACACTAACAATAACGATTTGGGAAGAGTTATGGCAATAAACAAATATCTCTCCCTATGTAAACAATAATCTTAAAGAGGTGGTGGTGAAGAAAGAAGAAAAAAGTAGAAAACAAAAACAATAGAAGAAGATCCAGCAAAACCAATTAAAAAGGAAATAAGAACCCAAGACGTGAAGGTCTGCCGGGCCTATATATGTATAATTGGATCGATAGAATATTTATAACTAGGAAGCGTTTAGGGTTTTCAGCCGTAAAACACATCTCACCGAAAAACAAGCAAATCAAATCGATACAAGTGGTTTGAGAGCTGGTCGCAAGCTCAAATACCGTCGGGTTAACCGGAGATTGGCATCGGAGCAATTCAAAACTCTTCGCGTTTATAAATTTGGTAAGAAAATTGCTGTTTTTGTCCCCAACGATGGTTGCTTGAACTACATTGAGGAAAATGTTGAATCATCTTTTGTTTACGCTGCTGCAGGACGAGAGCTGATTGCTGGATTTGGTCCGACGGCTCAAGGTCTTCAACGTTTCTGGAGTTTCACGCTTGGCCCTCGTTAGAGAAAAGGAGAAGCCAAGATGTTCTTCTTGTGGTAGTTACGTTTGAAACAAGTCTTGTGTTGTGTTCTGCTTCAAAATTTAACAACTTTGATGTTAAAATCTGCTTTACTTTTTATGAGCTATTGATTTTACTCCTCACCTTTTGAATCACTAAGAAATTCTGCTTAATTACGTTTAGCTTAAAATTCCACTGGTCGCGGCTCTGAAGCTAATATTTTAAAAGGTTATGATACAGAAAATCTAAGACAGGCATAAATAAACAACCATTGAATTTCCTTTCTTTAATAATATGTATTGCTATTTGCTAATACGGTTGCCAAACTACAATAAAAAATGTAGATTTCTCTTACGAAACTTGAGGTGTCCAATTTCTTTAATTAATATGGGGTCCCCATTTTCGTTACTTGCATTATTTATTATCATCCCCATTTCCTTTTCTCGTTGGATAATTTTCCTATTTTAAATTGCAAATTGTTGGTTGTCCTTGTCCTTTGGTAGTCCAAATAACTTTATTTGTTTTGGCATTTCTGTGCCATTGGGAAATAAGCAAATGAAAATAGAAAGCTACACACTGGACTGAGTAAAAGAAGAAGATTACGATTACATAGGCTCATGGAATAAGAGCAAAGAAGAGAGTGAGTGCCAAGTGCCAAACACAAAGGCATGCCTTGTTTCTTCAAAAGAGGTACATATTGGAGAAACAAGAACACTAACAATAAGGATTTGGGAAGAGTTACGGCAATAAACAAATATCTCTCCCTATGTAAACAATAACCTTAAAGAGGTGGTGAAGAAGAAGAAAAAAAGTAGAAAACAAAAACAATAGAAGAAGATCCAATCTTTTTTTTGCTGTGACTAGACAGTGTAGTGTCCTGGAGTCTCAATGTCCAAACCCTTTAGCTTCACTACTGATTCCACATGTCCCTTGAGTGTGTGGAGCTCTCTAAGCCTGTTGTTAACATATAAAAACATTCAATTAGAGTTTAACTCCGATCAAAGAATCAGTAACACTCAGAGTTAAGAGATAAGTTTTATTTTGTTTACCTAGCGATCTCAGCTCTTCTCTTGGCTTGCTCTGCGATCTCAGACAGTTCTCTGTAACCACCTTTCTCCGGGAAAACGTTAACAGCTTCTTTTGGCTGCAAACCATGGAGTGTCCTCTGAGCAAGTGCCCATTGAGCCTCTCTCTCTTCTTTTCCGTAATCTTTCTTCATCGTGAAAGCCGTCTTGTTCTCAAACAAGTTGAGCCATGCCTTTCCACTCAAAATGTATCTAATGGCAAACTTGAAAACGTCTTGTGGGAAGTATGTTATTATACTGTATAGCCAGATCACTCCTGCCCATCCCCATCCAATACCTTTAACCTTTGCAAATTCCCAGTTGGCATAAACCGCAATCAAAGTCGCAATCTGCATTTGGATACTAAACGAATGAGTGAAACAGGACAATAAAGAGATCCCTTGAAATGTGTGAGTTTTAATGGATCTTTACCAGTTGTGCAATGAGGAAAGCAATCATCAGTAACGCCCCTGGACGTTCAACGAATGACCAACTTCTTGATCTTGTGACGAAGATCAGAGCTTGACTAATGATACTAACTTGTAGATACACCGCACCCATTAACTCATGGTTATTGTCCCTAATAGACCTCACACCAAAGGTGTCCTGTAAAACCAAAGTCAAAGTTAGTTTTACAACTCTCAAAACATTAGTAAACAAGACATACAATCTGATGAAAAGAGTATATATACCGAGAAAAAGTCGGTCTTGTGTGCCGCCCAGAAGAAAATGACAGTCATGATGGCTTGGTAGCCTCCAAGCACAACTCCGGTGGCAAAAATTTCTCTAAGTTTCCAGCTATCAGGTGTTGGAGATGGCTTCACTCTATCCTTTGAGATTGTCATGATGGTACCTAAAGCAATATCATAAGTTATATAAGTAAACTGATACCACACAAGTAATTAAGTTTGAGGTTTATGCAAAAGGACAGTCATTTGCTCACCATCGTTAAGAATGGCAATGATCAGAACCATGAATGCTGAGAAGTCAAATTCCCATATCAGAGCAATAAGCATGAAACCAAACACAATACGGATTGTGATTGATACTGCATAAATAGTATAGTTCTTCATCCTCTGGAAAATAGCTCTGCTGGTGAGAACTGCACTGATGATAACACTGAGTCCAGGCTCAGTGAGAACGATATCTGAAGCGCCACGAGCAGCATCAGTAGCATCAGCTACAGCAATACCAATATCAGCTTTCTTCAAAGCAGGAGCGTCATTGACACCATCACCAGTCATTCCAACAATATGCTTCCTCTCCTGCAACTTCTTCACAATCTCGTATTTGTGCTCTGCAACATCAAAACAAAGAAGAAGCTTAGGATATAACATAGCCACCTTTTGGCAATGAACAACAATTTATGATCTAAAATAGTAACCTGGGAAGACTCCGGCAAAACCATCAGCCTTTTCGATTAACTCCTCAACAGGAATGGATGCAAGATTTGCGTCCTTGTGAGTGCCAAGAAGAGCTGAAGATGGATACATGTTTGTTCCCATTCCAAGTCTACGACCAGTTTCTTTACCAATAGCAAGTTGGTCACCTGGCCACATACATCATCCAAGAGAATGTTAGGGAAGATATGTAAAGGTGTATATATAGTTACCACACGAAAAGATCAGTGCGTAAGCATTATTACCAGTGATCATCTTGACGTTAACACCAAGATTCAAAGCTCTACGAATGGTTTCAGCACTGTCATGTCTTGGAGGGTCAAAAAGGGGCAACAAGCCAACAAATTCCCATGGTCCTCCTGGACTTTCCTTAGTTTTCTCTGGCACCACCTAAGAAAGAAAATAAGAACACAAACAAATGAACATTTGGTTCCATGCAGAGAAGGAAAACAAAAGAAGACATTATCACTGGCAAAGTAGTACCTGGCGAGCAACAGCCAACGACCTAAGACCACGCTCGGCATACTTGTCGATGATAGAGAGAACCTTCTTGCTAAGATCATTGCTGGCTTTGGCAAGTTCAAGAATCTGTTTGAGAGAATCAAGTTAGTATAAAGAAGAAAAGAACAAATAAAAAACTAACATTTGCTTGTAAAGTTAAAGAATCATCATCACCTGTTCTGGAGCACCTTTACTGACTCTGTGCCAGTTACCACTGGAGTCAATGTAAGTCAAAGCAGTTCTCTTATCAACAGGGTTAAATGGAAGGAAGTGAACCTCCCTGATTCCAGCTCGAGCCTGTGAAAAAATCCCAATCAAAGATAAGAACTCGTTTCTTGAACACTCATCAAAACTACAAATGTAAAAAAAAAAGAGTTATACCTCCTTTGGATCAGCAAGCATCCCAACCATGGCTGCATCAATAGCATCTTGATTCTCAATTCTAGAAGCCATAGCAGCAAATAATAGAACTTGATCTTTCTCAACACCTTTGCAGAAAACCTCAACCAAGTTTTTATCCACACTCAGTTTGTTAAGTGTTAGTGTTCCGGTTTTGTCACTGCACAGAACATCCATACCCGCCATTTCTTCAATGGCAGTCATACGCTTAGTGATGGCACCTTGCTGAGACAGCCTGTGAGATCCGATAGCCATGGTAACAGACAAGACAGTAGGCATAGCAATGGGGATACCACCGATCAACAGAACCAAGAGATTGTCAATTCCATCTCTGTACTTTCGGCGTTGGATCGGATACATGACAATGATCTCAATCACCATACCAATGGCAATGGAGCAGATACAGAAGTTTCCAATAGCTGTAAGCACCTTTTGGAAATGTCCAACTTGGTTAGTGCTGTCCACAAGATGAGCAGCTTTACCAAAGAAAGTGTGAACCCCTGTAGCGATAACCACCGCCTCGATTTCTCCTTGTTTGCAGGTTGAGCCAGAGAAAACTTCTTGACCAGGATGCTTAGTCACAGGAAGAGACTCTCCGGTAAGAGCAGATTGGTCAACCTTTAAAGGATCACCTTCAAGAAGACGAGCATCGGCAGGAATAATGTCTCCTAGCTTAATGCTAACAATATCTCCTGGGACAAGAATCGCAGCTTCTTGTTCACTCCATTTCCCATCTCTAAGCACCTGCAAAAAGAAAACAGAAACATCACAAAACCCATTAGCTCTCTAGAAGAAAGTGCTATACAACAACTAACTTCATAGCATTTTGTATCATCTTTTACCTTGGTTTTGGGAGCAAGACCAGCCATGAGAGCAGCAGCGGCGTTACCGGCATTGTTTTCTTCGATGAAACTGATGGTTGAGTTGATAACAAGAAGACAGATAATACCGACGAAATCTTGCCAATCCGGAGGCCTACCATCACCGTTGGCCAAGGCAATAGCCATGATTGCAGCAGCTTCCATGACCCATGAAAGTGGATTCCACATGAACCCCAAAAACTTCAGAAATTTGCTTTCCTGTCATTTGTGCAAAATCACCACACACTCGGTAACAAACACACAAAGAGATTGTCTAAGCTGACAAATGCAACAAATGCAACAAATGCAAAATAGCAAAAAAATCAAACCTTTTTCTCTTCGAGCTTGTTGGGGCCAAAGATCTGAATCCTGTCTTCTCCTTCCTGCGTCGTCAATCCTTCCCTTGAACATTTTAGCTGCTGGAACACTTCCTCAATCGGAATTTTTTCCTGGAAAATCATAAGCAAATTCGATCAGATAACCAATTTTAAGCAGGCTTATACATTCACAAAACAGAGGATAGGATCTAAATCTTCAAAAAGAGACACCTTTTGTCTACAAAAAAACAGAGTATTTAGTAAATCTACTCGGTTACGAGCTGAAACAGAGTTTGGCTGCGAGTTAACTCGTGACTCGGAGAGTCGGAAGAAATAGCAAACCAAAGTTGACAAAGTCGTTAACTAGTTCGGTGACAATGAAATATTTGGCGGGGAAAAATTTACGGTGGGAAGGTGGGGACCGCTACCACCGACCACCGAGATAGGGACGTATAACACACGCGCCGGAAGAAGATTCCTTTACTTGCCGGCGCTAAAAATCGAAGGCGTGTTAAATACAGTCCAACAGATGTAAAAGTTGCAACCTTTTTTTTAATTTGATTTATTGTTTCCAAGAAATTCACAAAGTTACGTCTGCACAAAAGATGTGTATTTTTTTTCTTGGTTTGTTGTTTGTTGCTAAAAGACTTTGAACGTACCACGGAAAGGTACATAAAGAAAGAAAAAAAAAATCCAAACTTCTTGTTTACTGACAGATTAAATACCATAATTCTTTTCAAAAAAAATCTACCGGATTAAATTTTATCCTACAAAGACAAGAGTTATAAATATTACAGTAGAGATAGAACAAAATAAATGCTGGCAAAAGAAAAGAAAAAAAAAAGTCAAAAATTTGGACAAGTAGATTGGACTTTATCTGAGACGTAGGTAGCTCCACCACTAAAAGAGACTCTGTTTTTTTTTTTTTAATTGCTATCACATGCTTAGATCTACTTTTCTTTTTCTTTCCTATGAACAAACTTTACATGTACACCAAACGTTTTTTGGCTTAATAAAAAAAAAAACTATACAAAACCAAAATAAATCGATTAAAGAGAGAAAATTTTGGAGCAGAATAGCTTGGATTCTTGAGGAAAAAAGACAGAATATTTAATCCAAAATGAGAGTAACCAAACAAAAAAAAATCAGAGTAATCAAACAAGCAAAGCTTCAGTGTGCGCAGATCTATTCTCATTCAAGCAAATCATATAACAGTTAGTGGCCATAATAAACACAGTACACAGACACACACAGAGAGAGAGAGAGAGAGAGAGAGAGAGAGAGAGAGAGAGAGAGAGATTATAAATGTTGGATAAGTTTTTTTACCAGATCAACAGTCTCATTCTTGATATCCTCGAGACTCGACATCTCTCCCTTCCTCCACTGAAAAACCCTCCAACGGCGGCGAAGTAGCACTAAAAACGAAAGCTTTTGTCCGCCGTTTCACTCGATCATGCGGATTCCGGTGAGAAAGAGAGAGAGAAGGAGAAGATTAGGTGAAGCGAGCTTCTGTTGCAGAGTCGAAACGCCTCCTCCTTTTATACCAATAAAAACGACGAACTTCTCCGCCGTTTAGTTTTTTTTGTGGGTCCCAACAAGTAGTCTCCATTTGTTACCTCTTACGATTTTTTTATTTTATTTTTGTTTATTCTGGCTCTTAAGCCTTTGACCGTTGATTAATGATTATTATTGCCTTTTGATTTTGTTTAAAATTCATCATTAACCCGAATCACTGTAATATCTGTGGGCCCAAGTTTCACTCAAATTATGGAAAAACAAATTAATTTTGGAAGATCAAAAATTTCCACCATGATTTTTTTTTCTATTTTTAGTTCCATACGCAAAGAGGTGCAAGAATTTTGTTGTCTTTTGAATTTTTGTTTGAGATTTTGATGTTCATGATATCGATTTTAAACTTTGGAAATGGACCTAAAGGAGAAAGTATATTTAAGAGAAAAATAATTTGGAATATCCTTTTTTAGAATTAACGAATCATAGACTTTTGGTATTTTTTCCCCCTTATGAATCATTATATCAGGAAAGAAATATCTGGTGGAGCTGTAAACTGGTTGGATTCTTAATTCAATATCTTTCTGCTTAAGGCCTCAGCCTATCTGCTCTTATTAATTATTTCAGCTGCCACATATTAAGTTATATGTATTTTATACTTTTTTATTCTATATATTTCATTCTGAAATTTTCAACTAGAAATATATTTTGTTGTTAACAAAATCAATTTATAGATAGTTTAGGCATGTAAGTCCTAAACTGGTTTTCCAGTGGTCATGCCTAATAAATTACGGGTTATTTTTTTGACCACATATAGACTAATAAGATTTTAGGCAAAAAATGATCAAAAAACTTTCATCTTGTTCATATGACTTTTTTGTAACTTCTTATCCGAACATACTTTATTTTGAATGGTTTGTCGACTTTACCCATCTAAATATAATTAAAAGATTTTAAAACCAATTAAAAATGCATTTACAAGATAAAAAATAATATTTTTAATAAAATAACATAACAAATAAATAGGGGAAATTCTTTTCTCCTCTCTTCAACCACTTCTTACTTTGCTGTCGAACTGTTATCATCGGCGTCTCCATCGAACTGCTATCACCGGCGTTTTCGTTTTCCGCCGTCTTCCTCCATCTTTTTCACTCCTTCGAGACCACTCTTTGGTCCTCATTTTTCTTCAAATCTCGCTTTCTTTTCTAATTCGGTGATAACCTAACCTCGTACTCCACAAGTAAGTGTTATGGAATCAACTTGGATGGGATTTCTAAATTAAATTGTTGAGGTTTGTGGAATAATTTAATATAATGAATATTTGTGTACTTAACATTTATAGTTTTTGTGGCCCTAACGGACGGGCGGTAATGAAAAATTTGGCCCTTCCAAGGTGCCTCATGGCAAGGTCAGCAATGGGAACGATGTCACATGTTGTGGATAGTATTTATATAATTTCGAAAAATAATTGTTCCCTGTGACGATAAACTGAGAAATTGACTTTTGATCGTGATGGGTCCCCTAATAATAGAAGTTCGTCATTTCAAACTCCTTTACGTTTTAACTTCTTCCTTTTTCCAGGATTCATGTTCTTAATATACAAATTTCAATTCCTTAATAGTATATATGAGGGTATAGGAGGATACATATAGGCTTAAGAAAGTTTGAATAGCCAATCACTAGACTAGTCCTAAATAATCACGGAGGTTACAGTCGCATAAGTACATGTCAAATTTCGTTGACGTCTTTAAAGTTTAAAACAGTTTTGGAAAACCCATTTCGTTGACGTCTTTAAAACAAATTTGCAACCATTCATTTTGTTTTCAAAAATTGCCCTTTCATCTATGTCAAAGTCTCCATTCTGACTTGGTATATTCTCCTATATAATTTGTATATACAACCTGCATTGAATAAACAAAATATACAACTTAGTTTTTGTATATGCTATTATGTGAGCTTGACTTCATTGTAGATTAGATGTATCTATGTAAATATATATACAGTATTCTATACGGACCTCTATTATGTAAACAACGTGTATAGCCGATTATTTGTCTAACTCCAGAACCACTCCACATAATCTTTTGATTAACCTCACATTAAATCATGGAACGCAGATTCTAGGGTGGTGATAATTCAAAAAAAAAACTAATTATTACTGTGAATGTTGATTGATTCAAATGATGATTGGAAGATAGCGTAGACTATGAGTTTGCAATCACGCTTATTATTAGATAACTGGGTTGGGTCTTTAAAACAGTCTTCAAAATGAACATAAACTTTGTATTTTAGAATTTAATTACGTAGTTCTAAGATCATCTCCAATCTTATGCCAAATTTGTCGTTTTATGCTATTTTGTAATAGCATTTGCTCAAATAGTGTTTCATGCTATTTTTGCTTCTAAATTTGGTATGAGATTATGCAATATGCTATTTTGTCATTGAATTTTTTTTATTTATAAAGTAGTTCTTCAATTTATAAATAATTTTAATTTAACAGTTTAATTATTTTGATTATGATTTATTTAAATATATTAAAATACTCATAATTCTATTAAAAATATAAATAATATTTATTTAATAGAAAATATAATAACATAACCATAATAAATTTAAAATATTTTTAAAATACTGAAATTTAAAAAACATAAAACAATAGCTTAAACAACAAAGATCAATGATTTAATACTTTCCTAATTCACTTCCAAATCCGCTTAAATTACCCAAGTATTGTCCAAATGATGTAGGTTGCTGTGGATCCCGTTGTTCAGCCATTTTTCGTAAAATTCGGGTTTGTTCAGCCTGAACATACTCACGAAGATCCGAATTTTTAACTGAATCCACATCTTAGAACAAAAACATATTTCACTTCAAGATGCATTAATTGATCATTTTTGGGAAAAAATATTCAAATGGGGTGATTACATTAAAATCTATATTTTCTATAATTTTTTATGTAGTGTGATGTATTTTTAATATTATAATAATACAATTTACAAAATATAATAATTGTGGATGTTTTTGCAAGAAAAAAAAAGATGATTCAGATTGTAAAATTTGAAAAAATCATGTAGTTTTAGCAACTAATAATAAGTTGAAAAATAAAATATAGCATAAACCATTCGAGAAATCTAATTCTATTGAAAATTTCCTGTCATTTGCAATAAGATATAGCATGAACCATTAGAGATGCTCTAAGATTTCACATCATTTTACGAATCCACGATTTATGTTATTTAGCCCATTCTTGATTCTACAAGTTTATTGATTAAAATGAACTATATGTTTTTGTTTAAATCAAATCTTTATTACTTAAAGGATTTCTTTTTCTTTTTGTCCAACACAATGTATTGTATTTAAATCAGTGACACAACAACAAACTATTACAAACCAATGAATTACATGCCTTCATCACATAAATTCGTAAAATTTGGGGAATGTCGCTATCACGAAGGTGATGTTAAAACTGTTTTGTACTAGTAATATATGCCTCGCGACTTTTGATAATAGTTTTCTTTAAAATGAAAAATATAGCACACGACATTTGACATTTTTTAGGAGTAATGATCTAACTAGTACGTACGGTCATAAAGAAAAAGATATATATCAGTTTCATCATTGACATGTGTGTGCTATAGGCCTGCAGCACAGAAAAAAACCATATTGTAAGCTCCTGTATTTTTATCTTTATTTTTGGAAATACCAGTTTTAAAAATAACTAGTACTAATTGTATCATCGTCCAGTTTCATATTTAGTGAATTCATAAACGGACGATGATACAATTAGTAGCACGCTGAGTCATGGCAGAAATTTTAAAATCAAATCAGTAATATTTAATGTAGTCTGACATTCTAATTTCATATGTTAAATTTCAAAGTTATTTAAGAAATTAGTCAGCCACGAGAAAAAAATATATTATACGCTAATTTTTTGTTTTCTGTTTATTGATTTGAAAAATAAATCGAATATATTTACTTGAACGTTTGTATTACTAATGATAATGATGTTATTCGTCCTTTATGGCAACTTTTTCAAAATAATTTTCAAATATCTGTAGACAGTCCAACAAAATCAGATATAATCTGTTTACTTTTTTTACAAAAGTAAACACATATAGACGTACCCAGAAAATATTGCACCATGTACAGCCTCACATGCCGTCCTGCGACTTCGAGATAAGCAAAAGGTTATAAGTTACTTGTTCCTTTCTTACTTTTAATTTTTATCTTGTGTTTTTTTAATATTGCTCATGAAAAAGAACGTTAAATTTTCAATAAAGCCAATCTCTTGGATCAGAAAATCCCAAAACAGTTTATATTATTTATATATTTAGATTTTTACGGTTGCATTATTTCTCTGAAACCGCTTTGGTCAAGTGACATCAACATTACTCATAAAGACATTCCTTATATTCAAAGTCACTGAATTAAAATATATTTTCATCCGAATTGTTTTTTGTACTTTTCCATATTAAATTGTAAAATAGTGTTCATATGGAATATGATAACAAAATATAAGTGCTATATGACATCTTGGAATTAACTTGGGGAAAAAAAAACTTATGGCATGTTGAACTTGGACCCAACATATTTAGCCATTACATGCAATAGCGAACTAGGTAAACAGACATTTTACTAGTATATATAAAGTATATGTTTGGGATCAGTAGAAACAACTTGCTCTGAGGAGAAGAACAAGTTGTGGTGCGACTTGGGGGACTTAACCTAATATAACGCCACCGTTACCTGTTACTAAGAAGAAGAATCTAATGGGCTTTTAAGGATCTGTCATTTTCGTAAATGACAGACATTAAGTTCCAATCATTCATGGCCACGTGTGTTGTCCACTTACAAAAATTATTGCTTACTGCTTTCTCTGTTTCGGATAAACTGTAAATCAACTGAGTCTTGTGATGTGTGAGCCACCTTTTGTTTCTTCTCTCTTGTTCCTCGGTCGAAATAAAATCCTTACACATATATATTTTTGCTGCAAAAAGAAAAAGAAAAAGAAAAAGAAAAATTTCCTTAAACTTGTACACTCCTAAATCCCTAGTAATGGTATGCCAGGAATCTTTATTTTTTTTGTTTTTTAACCAAGTAGCAGTACGTAGCATCGAGTCACCGACCATGTTCTGAAATGATCAAAACCTCCGCAATGGCTTTTGTTTTTCACGAGATAATCAGGTTAAATACTTACTAGAATTTGAATTCTCTTTGTCTTGTACAACAAAATAAGTATATATTTGTGTGTATATATATGTATGTGTATGCAAGTGTGTGTAAAGGTTGCCCAAGGATATATAAGCAGAAAAAGCCAAGTTTAGAGAACATGGCTCATTGAGATGATGAAAGACAGAATTAGACAGAAAATCTTAGAAATATATAAACCCTTTTGTCCCATCTTTTGGCTTTGCGAGAAAGACCACAGCAGTATAACCTTAACTTTCTTCTTTTTATTTTGTACAAAAGCAAATTGTCGTATCGGTGAGTGTGTGTGTGTCGTCATATATATATACAAGTATGTTTATATACCAATAATTTATATTGATTTCTTTCTTCTTTTCTATTTTTCTAATTGTTGAGTAGGAGTCCATTAATATGATGACATATTCACAACATATAATACCTTTTTATTTAGTTAATAAAACTATATAGAGCACGACATGTCTCATAGTGCCTTGTATAATAGTAACAGTTAACTATGTTTTCATCTAGACTTAAATTCACAGTCGATATTGTTGATATAAAAATCTAAAATCTAAAATCTAATTATGTGCAGTAGCATTTTAATAATTAAGTAAGGTCGGCCAATTGATTCCTTTTACAACGCATATATAATGGATAAAAATTTAATACACGTCTAACAAACAAACTCGTGAGTACTCGTGAGAGTCCAAGTTTAACGTTTCCCGGCTGGTGCATTTAGCTATGTTATCAAAAAAGAGAGTCCAAGTTTAACGGCTACAAAAATAAAATTTATGCGAGTTGGAAAAATTATAAAACAAATAAGTAGACAGATTAAAAAAAAAACAGCAATAATATTTTTCTTTTTGTGGAGTTTACGCAAACTGGTGCATGTATAATTTACGACTGTTCCGATACAAGAACTAGAAGCGAGTGTGTACAGATAGTAACCGATCAAGCCGGTAATAAAATAATTAGGTGAAATAGCAATTTTTCTGTCATATGAGTCTGACACATGTAATTTTTGTGAAACACGTGATCTACTAATTTTCTAGCTTAAAATTCTCGGTCAACGAAATGACTTTCACCATATTTTTATAATTCTAATAATACTCAAAGTTACAAAACTGCGTGAAAGTAATCCGAAAAGTCAACACCCCTCATGCTAGTGGATGGCCAACCAAAGAGACTAGGATGTTGAACTTGCAACTAAATGCAAAGACCGTGAAACAAAGTAGGAAATTTATAATTTTATAGTACAAACATAATTAACGTTAAAAATTAAAATCCACTTTTACATAATCTTCGGTTTGCAAAAATCATCTGCAATGGAACACCTTATAAAGAAACCCAAAAAAAAAAAAAAACTGTTTAAATGGAACAGATTTAATACTAATATCATTAGGAAATTTAAAATTTGAATCTTATAGAACTATCACAAAAACGGCAAAAAACGTTGTTACAAAAACCTGATCAGCTACCTAAACCTCTTCACGATCATAACATTAGTTGAGCCGAAAGTAACTTTTGTTGTACGAATCGTACTAAGACTCTGAAGGACAATAGTAATAGTTTAATTCCATTAATACTAATATCATTTGGAATTTAAATTTTCCTAGAGAGTTGGTGACATTGGACCACTGTGTCCTTTAGTCAGCCAATCCACACACATAGATTAAATACATTCGGATCCACATATCTATTACAAGTATATGCATCCATGTGCATCTTCATTAAATTTTCTCTCTTGTAGAGAGACCAAATTGTGGAAGTAACTTGTAGTGTTGGCTTTTATCCAAAAAAAAAAAAAATCAAAAAAAATAAAAAAAAAACTTGTGGTGCTGGCTTTTATCATTTGACAATGATTCGTAATAAACATAATCGCTGTAGTTTTATTTTAAAAACTAAAAATCATCGGTTGATTAAATTGAAGTAGTAACTAAAACTAATTCGATAGTAGCTCTCAAGTTGCATCATCATCACCGTCACAAGGACATATAACGAGTTTCCTCATGCCGTGTCTCACGCAACAAGTTGCAACTCCTCGTCACACATACTTGAACCAGTACATTTTTTAACCGATTTAAACCAAACTAAAGAGTTTCCTCTTGGTCCCTCATTTGCGTCAAGAACAAAGGAAAGTCGATTTGTAGTCTGAAAACAAGTTTTTCCGCTGTATAAAATACGCGAAAAAAGACTTCTGCAAGTGTAGAACATATAAATCTACAAAAAAGTGTACAACATATTATCTAACGAATAAAGATAGTTACTTTCTAAATCATATTAATGTTGCTTAGATACATCATGATTGTTATGCCAACGTTAAACCTTATGTTTTAATCTATCTGATATCGGAATAGTTTTTTATGTTTATTTTGTAGGTTCCACGCCATTGAATGTAAAGATTACTTCCAAGGTTGAAGTCTATTAATATTACAATTGGACTTGGATATAACAGTACCGGCCTTCGATGAGGTCCACCTCTAATTCTAACAGGTTAACAGATTACATTCAAGTTTAAGAGGAGACGACTAACGTAACAAGATCATAAGTAGAGAGAAGAAGGCGTTTCATCAAAATAATCCCTTCTGAGGTTTTAGCTCTCTAGGCTAATTTTTTTTTTGGGCAAAGCTCTCTAGACTAAATTTAAAATTATTCGCATAGATCATATTCTCTTGCATTTTACCGAGGTTAGTAAATTTTTATCTCCCTCTAATACAAATTATCGAAATAGCTAAAATATAAATGGTTATATAAATAAGCAAATAATGATTACAATACAATACAAAGATTGTCAAGTATAAATTAGGACACATACAGATAAAATAAGACATATTTTTATATTCGAAAACGACATATATTACAGAGATTTTATGAAGGAAATTTTCCGAAAGATCGACACGTAAATAAACATGTGGCATGTACGGATAAAGAACTAAAGATTTTTTGGGCAAATGAAAAAAAGAACAGCGAAGGACCTAACATTAATTTACACACACAGATTAATAATATATATCCACAAGGGCACTAGACACAAAGGGACAACTCTGTTTAGAATACAGTTTGGCACTACCACTGGACCTAATTTATTCGTGTTCTTGTAATAATTTACATACAGCTTTTTCAATTTTAATCATATTATATTTATTTTTTTATTTTAAATTTAAATGTTAGGTTTTAATTATTTAATTTTTAGTGATAAGTGTTGTATCATGCATGTGTTTTCTTTTCGAATTTATTAGGTGGACATGCTTGTGCATCTGCTTATCTACACCCCACTTTCTCTATTCACTTCCGTATTAATACCTTTTTGTTAATAAAAAGGTCCTTTTTGCCTAACAAATTTTTCCTAACTCCTTTTATTTGCATAAAATTTTAATATGGTGAGTTGA
Organism: Noccaea caerulescens; assembly: GCA_900406465.1. Taxonomy (NCBI): domain Eukaryota; kingdom Viridiplantae; phylum Streptophyta; class Magnoliopsida; order Brassicales; family Brassicaceae; genus Noccaea; species Noccaea caerulescens. Next base: position 18,530 of record OVBC01001659.1, read on the forward strand.
AGATGTATTATGATGGTCAATGGAAGATGTCTGCTAAATGTTGATGTATCTTATTCATTTTTGTTTTTTTCACGTAGATTAGATTCTTTGTTTGTACAGTATGTCTTAATTTTCTTAGTTTATGACCAAAAATTAAATGTGCTAAGAGTAAATGACAAACAAAAAAAAAAAATCTTGAGTTTGTCCGTTGCAATACGTTTATGCATCGTAATCTGGTTACCATCCAAATTTATTATCACACCGATTGCTTCTCTTTATCAACTATATATATTTTTTGGATTAACCAAATATTGAGATTTACTTTTAGAGGGAGATTTTAGCTTCGTTGTATCAATACTTCAATACTATGCTTGCGTGTTCACTCCATTTAAAAAATATATATACTTAAAGTTCAGTTATTTAGTCGAGAGTGAAAGAGGACTAAAATCAATCATTCAAAAATGCAATAGTGCTCTAAAGTATACATAAAGCTTCATAAAAATGAAATTGATCGGCGTAGTATATAGGAATAGTTGGAGGATATTAATTAAAGTTATCTTATACAAGATAGAATAAAAATTTGTAGAGATTCTATGGAACACATTTTTGATAAAATAAGTATGTTTATGCATTGAAGCTTAAAGACACTGGATAATCAGTATTTAATTATAATGTTTAGTGAGATCGATAACACTTCGATTAAGAATAAGCATATAATCTTCTTCACTTATAATAAAAAAAATGTAACAACTATCTCTTTTTTTTTGTCTCCGCGATTTTAAGAAGGCTCATGAGAATGACTTAAATCTAAATAGTATTATTTTTTCTTTTATAATTAATTGGCCTAAGATATTGTTGTCAATAAAAACAGATTGGCCAACGAAAGTTTTTCTCTTATCGAACTTTCTGCTCTCATTGTAGGTTGGAGCTTCAGAGGGAGAAAAAAATGATCCCAAAACAAAACGAATAAGAAATACAAATTTTATCAACAAATTAAAGTAGTTATATATGTCATAGAGATGTAATTGGCACTAAAATTAAGAAAAGTGGAATATGATGCATGCTGAGAAAAATGTGGACCCATTTCTTAGCATCTCAATGTCATCTACTGGTGCCCAAAGACGTATGTCTATCTTGACCTCAGACACTGTCACAACAACTTCATCAGGCTTCAAGGGGAAATTGTGGAGAAATACACGGCTTGGATAGCAACATCCTATTGCAACAACATCATTATTTCCATTATGGTTGATCAAGTTGCACTTGAAAGGCTCATTTACCACTTGAGATGGAGGTAGTGGCTTCTCTGCCTTCTTCTTGGACTCCTTAAAGCTTTGCGATCTCTTCAGTCTGAAAAGGAGAAGATTGAGGCTGTGACTCCTCGAACTCGACATAATTACCATTATCAAGCATTGGGTCCTAATGGAGCAAGGGCTACTGATGCGGAAAATAATGATGACATGAATCAAGAAGAGCACAGGGAGCACGAAGAAGAAGATGCCCCGCACATGACTCAAGAAGCGACCCCGAATGATCCCAGTAGCACGAAGAAGAAGATGTTGATAATGGTAATTATGTCGAGTTCGAGGAGTCACAGCCTCAATCTTCTCCTTTTCAGACTGAAGAGATCGCAAAGCTTAAGGAGTCCAAGAAGAAGGCAGAGAAGCCACTACCTCCATCTCAAGTGGTAAATGAGCATTTCAAGTGCAACTTGATCAACCATAATGGAAATAATGATGTTGTTGCAATAGGATGTTGCTATCCAAGCCGTGTATTTCTCCACAATGTACCTTTGAAGCCTGATGAAGTTGTTGTGACAGTGTCTGAGGTCAAGATAGACATACGTCTTTGGGCACCAGTAGATCAACATTGAGAATCTGGTGGGTGCAAAATCCGAGCGCAATCAGATTGGTTTCATATTTAAACGTTGAAATTTTCATGTCGGTAGGATCGTTAACCTCTTGAAAATAAATATGTAAATACTTGTATTAGCTATGATTTAATAAAAGAACTTCTTTTTTTTTGTTCATTAATAAATGAACTTCATATTTAATATTATTAACATGCATGTTAATATTATACATGTTATCTCGCTGTAAACACGACCCAACCGGTGCCCAAGAAAATGATTTATGTTCTAGTTTTTTTATTCTAAAGTTTTCATAGGCGAAGTTGGACAGTTATGTTTATGTCAAAAATAAGCTTATCCATTTTGAGTCCATAATTATTTGGACACAGACAATCTATGGATCGCTGTCCATAATATAGATGAACCCCGAAATCATAAAAATAATTCTGCTTTGGTGTCATTCTCAGCTCCGATTCCAATCTCTGTTTTTCAATTGGTTTGCATCATTTTGTATCCATGTGCTCGTTACGCTGGTGGTTTGCATCATTTCCGGAATCGGTTTATACCACCGATAGGTTCTTATTTCTTCCGGGTTAAAGGTTTTTTTCGATATTCCCCATAAACCAATTTGGACTAGTTTGCAATATGTGAGAATTGGGATGCTATTATTAGTTACCGTTGAATCGTTTTCGTGGCTGTTGCATTTACTAGTTGAAATAAACATGACGCTTTTCTTTTCTTTTTTGTGATCAAATACAATAGTCTAACATCTAAACATAAACGTAAACAACAACAACAACAAAAAATACTGTGATGGAGGACTAGGTGGGTCGATGGCATTGAAGATGCAGCTGGATTGACGCAGATCGTGACTCAGTCAGGAA
>OVBC01001660.1:0-21240 GCA_900406465.1 Noccaea caerulescens
GTGGTGCCTCGAAACGAAATTCTGTCTTCGCAAATAATAGTATGATTGAACTAGTTAAACATATAATTCGATTGTCTTTCTCTGATATGTTCGACTAATTCACCCAATCTGAAATGCACAAGCTTAGAGAAAATATTTTGTTGGATGTGAACTGATTTAGAGAGAAGAGAACACCACACACACACACACACACAAAAGATGAAGTAAATGTGTGGCATTTTCGCATCTTTAGCAAACAAAAAAAGGTGTAGCATTTTCTCGTAATGACTTTGAGGCTTTTGTACTTTGTTGTTTTGTTGGTCCATCATGCATGCATGTCCCCTGCCTATGCACCAGATATTATTATGGTCACTCCATTTCTTAATATTCTTTTACACCCAAATTGTATACATATGTCATCATTACAAATACTTTGTAAACTTTAGGCAGGCATTTTAATTGGATACTGGTTGTTTGCCGGGTCAGCTTTCAATTTCTAGGTGGAACAAATCAGGTGTTGTAGTTAAGAACTTAGAGGTGGGATGGATTTTAAATTTGAGGATAATATACAAACATATAGATTATGTCGTTTTAATGGTATGAGAATGGAATTTAACATAAGATCCTAATTTTTCAACGTTGTTTCATTTAGTCTTTTGGCATTTTGTGGCGAAGTGACACTAAGTAGTGGGATCAAATCTTCTTTCCAGAAGATTATATGTAGGCCACTTTTATTAACATCAGATAGATATTGTGCGGATGACGTTGAAATTTTGTTTTATTCATCTATTTCACAGAAGCAATGTAATTGGGGACCGGAGCGGTGGAGACATTGCAGATCATGCAGACCTTTTTCCTCTTTTTATGTCGTCAATGAATCACAGTCGGATTTTGAAAATGTCAAGACTCAAGAGATTATCATGATATGAAATTAAAAACACAATACTACAATATGTATTTTATGAAGAAATCAACTGACAAGTCACGTAATCATCTGATTCTGAAATCGAAATTGCTTCTTCAGCTAGAAAAGACGTAGAAGATCAAATTTACACAAATTGTCTAAGTTATGCTAGCAAAGATTTTTGAATGGTAGTCATATATTGGCACACAAACATTTGTATATATAAGAATCATCAACAAAATAAAATAAAAAATCCCATCATCAAAACAAACCAAAACCATCGGGACAAAACACAATCCCCATTTTGAGGTTACAAAAAAAGAAAAAAAAAACATAAATAAAAACTACTAAATTAAATTAATTAACATTTCCCCCCTCCAAATAAGAAAGTAACCAAATTTTTTTCTCTCCATTCAAAATATCAAGCACGTCATCTTATGCTTGAGTTTTGAACCTGTATAGCACCTTCTTCTTCTTAAAAGTCTGGTTATCAATCGTGATCACGATCTTTCCCGGTTCACCCGTCTTGAAAGAATCGGTTATCACAGGTTCATCAGTCAAACCGATTTTCCGGTTCTTAGAGACGATCACGGTGTAGCTTGCCTCGTTGCTTGGCTCAAATTGAGCTCCGTAGCTCACGTCCGCACCCAAAACCCTAAGCTCCCACGAGAGCGTGCAACCCTATAACAGAGCAACACAATCCACATAATTAATTATCTTGCAAGAACATACCAACTTATTCAAATAGAAAGTTTTTTTTTTAAATGCTTCAAACGCCAATTTCAGTCGTTTATGTTATCATGCAAGAAATAATTCGACTTTTGACATATTAGTTATCTTACTGTTCATGAAAATAAATTTCAAAATGAAACGCAAATGAAATAAATTTTCCGTTTGTGTTTGTGGGTCAAAATATTGTAAAATTAAACTATAATCCAAACCATAAGTACCTCAGAAGCAGGCAATTCAATGGTATGTTTAGCTGAGGATTTAACGACGGCCTCGGTGACTCCATCTTCAACGGTCAACGGACTTTCTTTGCTTAGTCCACCGTATTTAACCGGGACTACTTCAGGAGCTACATATCTGTTCCATACAAAAACAGAGGATATTAGCTTTTATGTGTGAAGAAGATAAACATTACATTATTTATAGTAAAAAAAACCAATGCAGCATAATTACTTGAAAATGGTATCAGCAGATTTGGATGGACCAGCGAGGACCATTTTGCTCCTTGTCCTCGGCGATGTAATGATACTTCCGAATGTTTTGTAGTAAGGAATGTACCACCATGGAACATTAATGAACAGCTGAAAACATAACCCAAAAAACTCATATAAAGATAAAAACTTTAATGTTCTTGAATCATAATCAAGATTTTAATTTCTATACCTCTTTGGCGACAAACTCTGGATAATTGTCCTCGAATTGCTTAACGGCGCGTCTGATAAACTGCCACAATGCTCTCTTACCAAGCCCAGGAGCGTTCCTGAAGTCACTGACGAAGACGAACGACGACTTAGCCTCAGGGCTAAAGTCAAGAGACCTCACACACTTCTCTTGAAACTGAATCCTCCACTTGAGGAACTTACTGAGCTTCTCTTTGTCCGAGAAAATCTCCTTGTTCTGAAACTCGCCGTACGAGCTGTAGATCACCACGTGTCCTTGTTTGTCAACGCCGTGAGTGAACACCATCTTCTCGAACTCGCTTCCTTCGAGATCTTCCGCCAAGAGCTCGTCGATGTTGTTGTCCTTGCGCCATTGGACTGTGTTCTTCAGCATCGTGAAGGCTTCCTTGACCTTGAAGTCGCGTGCTCGGAGGAACTTGAGGAGGATCACGTCGGATCTTTCGTCCTCGAGAAGTGGAATTCCCCAGATTGAGACTTCTTCTGGCTCCACGGAAACAGATGTCTCTGGAAGAGTGATGGAGACGATCGATTCTTCGATTGCTTCGACGGTTTTGGCTCCGTATTCTTCATCTGCTGCGAAAGCGTTCATGATTGTTACTACTGCTGCTTTCTCTTCTTCCTTCTTTTCCTCGGTGGTGGTCACCGGAGCAGCAGGTTTGGTCTCTACAGGCGCAGAGGTGGTTGCTTTCTCTTCTTCCTTTTTGGTCTCTGTGACAACCGGAGCAGCCGGTTTGGTCTCTACCGGTTTCTCTTCCTTCTTGGTCTCTGTGATGACCGGAACAGCTGCTTTGGTCTCTGCCGGAGCAGTAGCGGCCAAAATTTCTTCCTTTTTGGTCTCTACGGCGGCCGGAGCATCAGATTTCACCTCCGTTTTGGTTTCATTCACAGCAGATTTTTCCTCTGTTTTGGTTTCAGGCACAGCAGATTTTTCCTCTGTTTTGACTTCCTCCTCTGTTTTCACTTCTTCCTCTGTTTTCTTCTCCTCGGCTTTCTCTTCCTTGGCCGGAGCTTGAGGTGGCGGTGGCGGTGGCGCGGTGAATTCACGCTTGTTCAAAGCTTCCCTCACAATATCCTTAAACTCCTGCAACGCCTTTTTCTCAGCTTCCGGCAATTCTGAAGCCAAATTGCCTTCCTCCTTAAACGATTCCGTTTGCACGACCTCTTTCCCCTCCTCTTTCGCAGCCGGCACCTCCGGTTCCGGAACCGGCACGGGCGCCTCCTTCTCAGAGACCACTTTCTCCTCCGTGGCAGCCGGAGCAGGCGCAGTGACCGGTACGGAAACCTCCTTGACCGGCGCAGGAGTTTCCTCCTTAGTCGGAACAGAGGCAGTAGTTGAAGCAGCAGGATTCTGTATCTCTTCTTGAGCCATGACTGATTCGAATTTCTCGAAAGAACAGAGAAACTAGAGAGAGAGAGAGAGATATGGAATTTTAGAAAGAATGAGAAGAGGTTTTTATAAATAAAAAGAAAAGAAAATGGAGGAGATGTTCTGTGAGAGAGAGAGAGCAAAAGAGAACAGACTGTTTCAGAGCTGTTGAGACAGCTCATAACGATACTTTTCTTAGTAGGTCCCATTTTGTTCTTGCTCCAAACGGCCGTCTTGCTTCTCAAATATTGCGAATCCCAATTTTAAACATAACCAAATTAACAACTTTTTTTTTTTTTTTTTAATATTAGCAGTTAATCATCACATTCCCTTCAAATTTAGATTCGTTAGACTTATTCTCTTATTCGATTTGTTATTTACTCACGTATACAGTACTTGAGTGTTTCTTTCATTTTATGCGCGATCGAGTTCAAAAACCTAATAACCTTTAATAGGCTACAATCTACATATGATAACTATGGCACTTTAATATCAAGAGAGAAATATATATATGTTTGTGTCTGAGGAAAAAAAATGTGGAGTATATTGGGAGACTGGGAGAGGATATATGTGTTAGAAAAGCTGTTCAGGTTTTCAATAAATTATGTAAAGTACGGCTTTTTCATATCATGACACCATGTTACCATCATGCACCTAAATGTTACATCTATGTTGTAGAACACGTTTTGTTTAAGAATAAAAGGTTGAATCGTTCCAATAGTAGAGTTTTCTTCTTTTAAAAATGTTGTCATCTATTGACATGTATTTCAGTTTTCAGAGAGCTTTTTTGGTTAACGGTTATATTTTTTAATAAAAAAACAATAGATCCTAGTATAAGATAACATGGCAATTTACTCGTTGTTTTTTACTTAAAGCATTCATACTTATGCATGTTTACCATCATAAACAATATTGCTTAAAGAGTTATTATTACAAGCACTCTGGCTCCGGCTCAGAATGCTAGATTTGAGTCCAACTATTAAAGGGTGACCAATATGAAACCAACTTTATGTCCGCTAATTCTAATTGTTCACATATATATACCTTTATAGTACTAAAAGTACTAAAATGTTTTTCACAACTTGTGCAACACTAACACTTTCTAGAAGTCATGTATTAAAACATTAAATCAAATTCATTATATCAAAATTCAGTTTACATGGCAACGACTTATTAGGACATCCTCTTAATCATATGCCAATATGACATGTACTTGTAAAAAGAATATATGCATATATATGAGAGATGGCATATTATTCCATAGATATGATACATACTAAAATAATATTTTTCTTACGAATTAGTTCATTACGCTGCAAAACAAGAACTAAAAGATTCATTCATTAAGCATTTATAAAGTAAAATGCCATAAATTGAAAGGATGACACACATATAAACATCTACATACTGCATCGCACGTAAAGAAAGTGTCTAATGATTTCGTATCAATAATATATCATCCTGGACCCATATTTGGTGCGTTGTAATCTTAAGAAATGAAAATCAAATGTTATTTTATTTGTATAAATTAAATATAGATTAAAAATTTGATATTAACAGGGAAATTCCAAGAGACTTGAGCTGTCACGAGAAGTATTAGGATTAGAATTTTAATCTTTAATAAGCGGACTGATTCATGTAGGCCTACCGCCTACACCACACACCTCAGCGTTACAAGTTACAACTCCTCATTTGGGCCATTACATCAACAAAAGATTTCATATGCAATTAATTGAAACGAATTTTTTATATGATTTTTATGTTCCAAATGGCAACACCTAAACAAGCGATGTGGTTTCTACGAAACGAGCGAAACGGATTAATAAACGGCCATATATTGAAACAAATTTGGACTCGTGATCTAAAATTTAAAAGGTATATTACCTCAACCAAGTTGTTTACAACCCAAACTCTAGTATTCGAGCTGTTACAACGCATACGCAACTAGTAACATCTTAACGGCATCCCCATTACTAGCATGACCATCAAATTATTGTGCATAATCGAATATAGTTAACTAGCTAGTAGAACGAGCATCACCATTGGGAGTTCATAGCTGGGTTTTAAGCTGGGTTTTAGCAATTAAATGGAAAAAACAAAAGATAAAAAAAAGAATTTTGTGGAACCAGGTTTTTAGCAATAAACTTTCTCGTAGCTTAAAACATGTCATGCATCGCCACAACATTAATTTGACTTTTGAAAAGAAAAACATCATTTTTTCTCTCTCTCGTTGTTTCCGCCGAATCGAATCGACTTCCTTCCGTGATCAGGCTCCGTCCGACCTATGATCGGAGAAGATTAGTAGCGTCGCGAAACCTAGACAGGTCCGTGTAAGATGGAGATTTGTTCACATTGATACAACCACCGACTACACCTTAAAACTCAGCTAAGCAGCTATTACTCTCACCACATATCCCAAAATAGCATCTCTCCTCAATTTCTCGGAAAGTCTTCAATTTCTCCTCCCAATTCCCAGTATTGTTTGCAGACTTCGACTTCTTGTTTGCAGATTTCCTCATATTGTTTTTCACTGAAGCTCTCTTCTACTGTTTCGTGGGAGACTAGTTGATGAACAACTTACGTCTACAATGATAAATTCACACCACTGGCAGGTTCTATCTCTAACTTCTTCTTTCTTTGAACTCATCTTCATGTACATATAGTTAAAATCTGTTCTACGAGATTCCACTATTGACTTTTGATGTTTACGCTTTATATCTCTAGTTTACATTTAGTTTAAGAGATATAAACATCAAGACTAGTTTACGCTTTATATCTCTTAAACTATGTTTCAGGACTTACCTGAAATTTCCCTGGAGACCGTTGATATCAATCGACGAAAGTACGGTCTATGAACTCGATGGAGACTTCAAAGTAACAAGAAACTGAAACTTATGCTCTTTCGATCATAGTATATGATTATTTATTTCGTTTTTCTGAGATATTGGTTTTTGTAAAAGATTGTGAGGCATGTGGAGAGCTGGAGTGTTTCTGCGGTTGAAACAATCAGGCAGATATCCACCTTCAATTCTTATCCCTCTCGTGGCTGAGAGTTTGTCTAAACACACTAAGATTCATTCATTTGTGATTTGGCCATGGTATTTGTGATTTGGCCATGGTCTAGATAATGTCTACTAATTGTTACTATATTTGTAAATGTAAATTCACCAATTTTGTAAAATTTAATTTTTTTGTTAAAAACCAAATAAAAAGTTTTAGGGATGGAGGAAGAAAAAAATTAAGAAACCACATAAAAGTTGTTAGCTTTGATTTGTGTGAAAATTAGTAATAAAAAATAGTTTAGAACCAAAAATATGGTTTTAGGGATGGAGATGGTCTCAATTGAATAAATATATTGCTTGTTCTTTTTCAACTCTTTTTAAACTAAAGTCTTTAGTGGTTAGAGATACATTCTAATTTTTTAATTTGATTACCAATAGCATTCGAATAAAATTTATGAAAAAGCACTTGTTTGAAAATGTTTGTGAGTTGATCCATAGCCTAAGATTATTATACGTTAATTATCCATTCATCATTAGCTTTTAATTTGTCAAAAGCAAAAAAAAAGGCCGAAACTGTTTGGCTGGTTTGTCTTTGTTGGTGGTGCCGTCTTATTATTACATTCTTCCACTAATAAAATACTACTATTGGATTTAGCTGTGTTAGTTTATTTCTTTTGGTTTTCCAATAAAGAGAATACATGTCTTTGTATTTTAACAAATGATTGATGGCCAGGTACAACTTAAGCATTTGATTACCAACAATTAGGTGGGGTTTTTTATTTGGTAGTAGGTTTATACTTTCTTGTTTCGTCGTTCCAATTTCGATTATCGTTAACCTATTCAGTGGCGGAGGCAGTGTTTTAGCAAAGGGTCAGACTCATGTGACTTTTTAAATATTTTGTTACATAGCTAATTAATTGATGTTTCATAGATAATTTCACTAGAAACATATAAGCATGACCCTCGTGACTTTAGTTCAAATTATGTTTTTGCACCCCTTGCGATATGTTATTGTCATCTTTTCATTTAGTCATTTTTTTTTTAGTATGTTTATGTATGATTTTTAATATCTTCGTTTACTTTTAACAAAAATAAAAAAAAATCTTCGTTTACTTAGGTATTGAGTTTCGTTATCCATTCCTTCCTATTTTGAATAAAAGTTTGCATCAGTTTTTAATTTTAAACAAAATAAAATAAAAGGAGAGTTATATATCATTAACTAACAAAAACTTAAAACATTATTTTTTTTTTTTACAATTTTCGTCACTGCATTTTTTTTTGTTTTTCTATCTGTTTAGAAAAATTCAAACGAAGTGGATGTGCGGTCACTATGTATAGGCCCAAGCCCATACTACCCGACTAATAACTCGACTAATAACTCATACCGTAGGGGTGGTCAAGGGTCAGATATCGGCTTTTAGGAGATCCGGATCCGAAAATTCCATATATCCAAATATAGGATATCCGTGAACAAATCGGATATATACAAATTTTATATCTTAATTTTACAGTTTTTATCTATAATATTGAAAATATTTGATAAAAAAATGTTTGTGAATTGAATATTAAAAATATTTAAAAAATATATTTACTAACTTTATAAACTTATTTGTTAAAATTATTTTAGATGAAATCTTATTATAACTAAAATTATTAATATATAATATATAATCCCAGATCGGATATTTGTCCTTAAAAATTTTAGTTATCCGGATCCTGATCTGGGCAACCCAGATATCTGATTTTTCGGGACGGATCGGATCGGATCACGGATCCAAAGATAATATGCCCAGGCCTGACATGAACGTACAAGTACAACGTTTTAAATCAAAAATTAAACGCAGTCGAAATCTAGAGACTGTAATGACAGTTCATTAGAAAAAGAAGAAGAATACAAACAACAATCTTTCATTTTCACACAGCCACGCAGTTTCTTCTTTAAGCGTCAAAAACAAAAATAGTTCACTGATTGCAAAGACTTTTAGATATTATTCTTTTCTTCTGTTTACTTCTTCGATTGGAGAAACCAATACCTGAATATGGCGATCGCCGGTGCTGCTGATGAAGCCGGAACTCCGCTTCTTGCTAAAACCGTCGACGGATCCGTCGACTATAAAAGCAAACCCGCCGTCAGATCTTCCTCCGGGGGCTGGAGATCCGCCGGATTCATCATCGGTATTCCTCGAGCTGTTCCTTCACTACTGCTAATTTCCCCGCCAATTTAGCATTCTAGAGTTCTCATTTTGACTTCGCCGGCTTTGAATTGACTAATGGCAGGTGTGGAGGTGGCTGAGCGGTTCGCTTACTACGGAATTTCGTCGAATCTGATAACGTATCTGACGGGGCCGTTGGGGCAGTCGACGGCGGCTGCTGCGGCTAATGTCAATGCCTGGTCTGGAACGGCGTCGTTGCTTCCGCTCCTTGGTGCTTTCGTCGCAGACTCCTTTCTAGGTCGTTTCCGAACAATCCTCGCCGCCTCCGCTCTCTATATATTGGTAGGAAACTGCTCACTCTAATTAGATTCTGGTTAAAAGGAACATTCTCTTCTCTGTACAGTTTACTTGTTATTGTTCACTATCAGAAATCAGCTGCTTTTCATGATTCATGCACCAACATAGCTTTTTGATCCTGAAAACTTCAGAAATGGTGTTTATCTGACATATATACAACATCCTGGGTTCTTCACCAAAGAAATTTCTTAGAGATGAATCTGAAATTGTAGTGGTTTGATGAACAACAGGGGCTTGGTTTATTGACTTTATCTGCCATGATTCCTTCAGACTGCAAAGTTTCCAGTCTACTCTCGTCATGCTCTCCTCAATTTCAAATAGTTACATTCTTCAGCGCCCTGTATCTAGTGGCGCTAGCGCAAGGCGGGCACAAGCCGTGTGTTCAGGCTTTTGGAGCGGATCAGTTTGATGAAAAGGACCCTGAAGAGTGCAAAGCGAAGAGCTCCTTCTTTAATCTGTGGTATTTTGCCATGTGCTCTGGAACCTTTCTCACCCTATGGGTCTTGAATTACATCCAAGACAATCTCAGTTGGGCTCTAGGGTTTGGTATTCCTTGCATTGCTATGGTAGTTGCTTTGGTTGTTTTCTTGCTCGGAACCAGGACTTACCGCTTCAGCATTCGAAGAGAAGAAGATCGGAGCCCTTTTGTGAGGATCGGAAATGTTTATATATCGGCTGCAAAGAACTGGAGTGTATCAGCTTCTACAGTAGCTGATGCAGAAGAAAGCCTTGGTCCAGTATCCCCCAAAATCTCACATCAATTTAGGTAAGAGTAAGACTGCATAATCGTTTACAAAAAAAAGGCCTTATTTTAACATTGTGGTTCTTGTTGCAAGTGAAGTTTTCTCAACAAAGCTCTGGTGGCAAAGAATGGTTCTTGTAGTGTAGATGATCTCGAGGAAGCAAAAGCAGTGCTTAGGCTAGCTCCAATATGGTTAACATGCTTGGTTTATGCGGTTGTCTTTGCGCAGCCTATAACTTTCTTCACAAAACAAGGAGCTACAATGGAGAGATCAATCACGCCAAGTTACAAGATCTCTCCAGCTACACTCCAGTCCTTCGAAAGCCTCTCTATAGTGATCTTCATCCCCTTGTACGACCGCCTACTCATCCCGATCGCAAGATCATTCACATGTAAACCAGGCGGAATAACGATGCTTCAGAGAATCGGCACAGGGATATTCATCTCGTTCCTCGCTATGGTGATAGCCGCTCTAGTGGAAACGAAACGGCTCAAAACCGCTGCGGATTACGGTCTAGTCGATTCACCGGACGCTACGGTTCCAATGAGTGTGTGGTGGTTAGTTCCACAGTATGTGCTCATTGGTATCTCGGACGTTTTCACAATGGTGGGTCTTCAAGAGTTCTTCTACGACCAAGTCCCTAGCGATCTGAGGAGCGTGGGATTGGCTCTGTACTTGAGCATATTCGGTATCGGTAGCTTTATCAGCAGTTTCATGGTATCAGTCATTGAGAAATTGACGAGCCAATCTGGTCAAGTGAGCTGGTTCGCAAACAACCTGAACCAGGCTCATCTAGATTATTTCTACTGGCTACTCGCTTGTTTCAGCTTCATTGGCTTAGCCTCCTACTTGTATTTTGCAAAATCCTACGTCTCTAAGAGGCTCAACACTCTTTAAACCTGTAAATGTTGGCAGGTACTCTCTTTCTCTCTCTGTAATTTTCATGTACACTATCATCATCCCAATAAATACTATCACACGTTCATTGATGATCGGATTAGCTAATAGATATTCATTTACTCATATAGCTTGTAAGCATATGTTATAGTTATTTCATGTTTGGTATAAAGTCTTATCCAGCCAGTGATCCGAGCTAACTTTGAAAATTTTCAGCTTTGCATAAATTGTATATGATAAAAAAAAATAGTTGAAATTTTCTGAAAAAAATAATAATGATAAGATAGTCGTCAATAAAGCTTGACATTATTTCTATTATTAGACTTGATCTACCCGGCGATACACATACAACCTGGAGAAGAACAAAAACGCAAAGAATCCAACGGCGGTGAAAGCGGCGAGCAACCAGTAAAAGTAATCAACATGGGCTCGGTTCAGGTTAGTGTTGAACCAGCTATCGCCGCCGTCTTTTCCGGTAACCCAATTAATCACGGTGATGAGAAAACCGCTCAAGAAGCTCGCAAGACCCATGGCACTCAAAGAAAGCGCGAGACCGATACTCCTCAGCTCGGTCGGGACTTGGTCGTAGAAGAATTCTTGTGTACCAACAAGCGAGAACACGTCTATCATCCCCAGTAGCAAATACTGAGGAACGAACCACCATATGGACATTGGCACGGTTGCGTCCGGTCTATCCACAAGCCCGTATTCCTTAGCCGTCTCGAGGCGTTTCGTTTCTACCAACGCGGCAACCACCATATTGAAGCTGGAGAGGACCATCCCGGCTCCTATTCTCTGTAGCATCGTGATCCCGAACGGCTTTTTGGTAATCCGTCTAGCTAACGGAAGGAAAACGTGCTCGTAAGCCGGAACCGAGATGAAAATCGAAATGCCGATAAGTGCTTGAAAAGAAGCCGGAGGGATTTCTAAACCGGGCAAGATCTTTCTGTCCACCGTAACGCCTTGCTTGGTGAAGAAAGTTGCGTACTGAGCGTACGGAATCGTGCACACAACCGATGTGATCCATATCGGAATAAGCCTTACCAAAGCCATCGCGTCTTCCACGTCCCTCCTATTACATGGCTCTTCACCTCCTTCTCCTGATAGCAACGCATTTGCTAAAAACCTTACGTAAGTAAAAAAAAGAGGTCAAAACACTAAACCAAAAACAAATCAAATGAGACAAAAATTTGGGATTTGTGAAACTTACTTGAACCGTCCTTTGAATTTCTCGGACGAACCATCTTCCAATAGACCTTGGCTCAAACTCGAATGTTGATAACTCATCTTCCGATTCTTGTAAGCCGCGACAAAAACCCTACCGATTCTTGCAAAGGCATTCTTCTCTTTGCTGTCTCCTCCTTTTGGGTATCTGTAAGTTTTTCTTCCGAGCAAGAAGAGAGCAAGAGCCATAACCATGAACAAACATGGGATCCCAAACCCAAGCGCCCAGTTAACATTGTCTTGCACGTAAACCACCACAACAATCGATAAAGTTATTCCGGCAGACAAACTCAAGAACCACCAGTTGAAAAACGATCCTCTCGATATTCTCTCTTTGGAATCTGCCGCATCGAACTGGTCCGCACCAAACGCTTGAACACACGGCTTGTGTCCACCTTGTCCGATCGCGACCAGATACAGAGAACAGAAGAAAAGTATATTCACCCAGAATAACGGTTTACCGGAAGCGTCGTTGCTTCGTTGCTCAGATAATCCGATCAGGATTAAGGAAGCAGATAAGGTCAATAGTCCTAGTCCCTGTAATAATAATCCACGAAATTTTCAAAAATCATGTATTATTGTTTAATATTTTTTAAAAAATACAAAAACTTTATATTCGAGATAAGTTTTTCTTGTTTTTAAATCCACATATATTTGATTATAATAAAGATTTCTAGAATCAAATAACAAGTTGGAATTTCTGAAATCCGATGAGAAATTTGAAATGGAGAGAGAACGTACGAGTATGTAGATGAGGGAAGCGATAACAATGGTGAGGTAACGACCGAGATAAGCGTCGGCGATGAAAGCTCCTAAAACAGGAAGCATCGAGGCGGTTCCTGACCAAGTGTTCACGTTCACGGCGGCGGTCGCCGTCGATTGTCCGAGAGGTCCGGTGAGGTAAGTAATTAAGTTAGAGCCAATCCCAAAGTAAGCGAATCTCTCTCCTACCTCCACACCTGAAAGATTTTTCAAGAAAAGAAAAAGGAAACTCGTAAAATTAAGATTTAAAAGCTCAATTACGTATCGATGATTCTTTTTTTTTTTCTTTTTTTGTAATGTCTTTATTCACCTATAATGTACCAGGCGGATCTCCATCCGCCGGTGGAAGATTTTCCGGCGGGAAGTCCACGGTGGTCGACGGAGTCGCTAACGGAATATTCTAGAAGTTTAACTTCTTCCTCGGTTACCGCCATCTCTCGTTGCGACTGGCGTTAGGAATCTCTTTGAAGATGATGAGGAAACACGTCGACTTATGAATAGAGACGACTTTATTTTTCCCTCCCGAACAACTAATGGAAACGACTTGATATAATATATGATATTTTTCGTTTATTTATAATCTTTTTTTGGGGATTTTCAGGTCAGACGTGCTATAACCTCAATGTCAAAGAACTACTTTAATAATTATTACATAATAAGGAGGGGAGACTCTGAGTGATTTGATTTAAAATGATAAATTTTCTGTTATTTAAACATTAATTTTTAAAAGTAGTTTAAAATTCAGTGTTATTGAATTTGTGATTTTCAAATCTATTTTAAAATCTAGTGTTATTGGAAATATTTTAAGTGAAAGATTTTAGGTGAAGGATTTTAAGTGATTTCAAATGATTTTAAAGTTATTTGATGGGATTTTCTTGTTAAAAACATAATAATCCAAATCTCATGGTTTTAGGTTAGTGATTTCATTAAAATCATAACAATTTCTCTAAAATCAACATAAATCATCTGAAAATGAAATTACTCCAAATCACTTCAAATTAATCTCAATTTCAATATATCCCCTAAGTAATAATATCTACAATTATTGTATAATTAAGCATAACTTTATGATTAAGCATAAGTGCATAAATTTTTATGGAAGAATTTCTCGCATTGTTATATTTTAATCGTCTATAAATTTTGAATTTGATTAATTAATTATTAATCTAATCCATTAACATGTGGTGTTATGGTGCGTATATATATATCAGTCATTTATTTCAGTCAGAAGACTCAGAACTCACCTATTATTATATTACTGGTGGGTCATTGGATCATGACTTGAGTTTTCTTTAACTAAGAACCATATCCTGATATCCATACACAATCTAATTTTTATTTGATAATAATTGAAGGTATTTACCATTGTAGAGTCGAGGGAGTAAATAGTAGAAATTTACAACAGTTTCTAATTTTATAATTTCAATAAAATGCGTATAAGTTGAACAACTTAATTTGTAACCAAGCTATAAAAACCAAAAACAAACTTTGTAAGCTATATTTTGTGACTATGCATAATTTTTTATGCACGAGAATCTGGCAAAGCTATATTTTATAATTTTAATCAGATATAATATTTTAATTCAATTAATTAATCTAACTGGTCATGCTGGATCATGACATTAAACTAATTAAATTCAAGATTACAATCTACTTTTCAATTGAAGAAAATTTGAAGGTATTTACAGGCTGTAGAGTCGCGGAAGTAAATAGTAGAAATTTACAATTGTTTTACAATTTTAAGCAAATGCAGTATTATTTGAATAACTTTGAAAGCTATTATTTTTACAGTTCGTCAGCTATATTTTTACGTCCTATCGCATGTGACATGTATAAAGAAAGGATCTGTATATATAAAACTAAATAAAAGTTATAAAAAAAAATTAATGTTTGTGAATATAGAAATCGATCAATTGCATTTTTTTTTGTTTTTTCATTCTGAAATTCCTTATCGCTGGCTCTTAGAAAAGCTTTTACTGCATTGCGTTCTGTGTAAATGTGTAATGTATGCAAGATTCAATTATTTGTTGTCCTTGTTTACTGTCCTTTCTACTTTAAGGTAATATATTTTGACGTGCATAACAATTATTATAAATGTAATTAACATTCAGACCAAAAATCAATGTGAGTATGGAAGGGACCTGAATGGGCGCGTAATTTACTTGCTTCATAATTTCTCTGGCGGTCCTTCCCTTTTAATAGTGTTTGGTAGGATCAGTGAAAAAGACAGCTAATGTTCATCCATTTGCAGAACTAATCTATACTGCTTTTATTTACGTTTTAAACGATTTAACTTTATTAGCCGTGTCATTGCTCGATTTGTTCCCATGCACACAGACTTTGCAAAATAACGCGTTGTGATGATTTTGACTGTTTAAAAGCTTACATTCGTACATTATGATGGCATTCAAACTCTGGATAACGCTGCTTGATACGTATATCGTGGTCCTTTATGTTATGGACTATCTTCTTTTATATATAGATAATTTTATGTAGTTGATGAAGATAAAAAAAAAGTCATTATCGTTCTTATAAATATATGTAGTAGCTGAGCATGTAAACTGTAACGTGGACAACTCGCGAGCCTAGTGTCTCAACGGCCTCCTTACCGTGTCCTAGTCAAGAAATTTAATGGGCCGACGTCGCTCATTTCTTGTGAACATTTGGAATCTCTTGAGAAATACATAGAAAAAAAAATATAAAAAAACCAATTTATTTACAGTCAATACCATTAAGTTAATGAATAAATAGTATTTGGATAAGGTAATTGTGTATTAAAAAGAGCCGCTCGGCTGAGTTGACTCAGTCCAACGAAAAACCCGACCCAAAGGAAAGTGGATCAACACTCGGATCCATTTTCACTTCAATTAAACCGAAACAAGCAAGTAGGCTGACGATACACATACAACTTGGAGATGAACAAGAACGCAAAGAAAGCAAAAGCGGTGAAAGCAGCGAGCATACAGTAAAAGTAATCGACATGTGCTCGGTTTAGGTTAGTGTTGAACCAGCTTTCTCCGCCATCTCTTCCGGTAGCCCATTCAATCACAGTGATGAGCAACCCGCTCAAGAAGCTCGCAAGACCCATCGCACTCAATGAAAGCGCGAGACCAATGCTCCTTAGCTCTGTTGGGACTTGGTCGTAGAAGAACTCTTGTGTACCCACCAGAGAAAAAACATCGATCATCCCTAGAAGCAAATACTGAGGAACAAACCACCATATCGACATTGGCACGGTCACGTCCGGCTTGTCCAAGAGCCCGTGTTCCTTAGCGATCTCCAACCGTTTGGCTTCTACCAATGCCGCGAGCACCATATTGAAGCTTGAAAGCACCATTCCGACACCTATCCTCTGGAGCATTGTGATCCCGAATGGCTTTTTGGTGATTATCCTGGCTAACGGGAGGAAAACATGCTCATAGATCGGGACCGAGACAAGAATCGATACACCGATGAATGACAATAAAGAAGCCGGAGGGATTTCCAAACCGGGCAAGATTTGTCTATCCACCGTAACGCCTTGCTTAGTGAACAAAGTCATGAATTGTGCATACGGAATCGTACTCACCACCGACGTGATCCATATCGGAATAAGCCTTACCAAAGCCTTCGCGTCTTCCACATCCCTACCACTACATGGCTCTCTACCTTCTTCTTCTTCTTCTTCTCCTCCTCTTGAGATCATCGCTTTTGCGAGGAAACTTGTCACACAAGGTAAAGAAATTTACACTGGATCTCTAAACACTAAACCAACACTCGAAATGATTACAAAATCTTGGGATTTAAGCAACTTACCCTAGCCGGCCTTTACGTATCTCGGACGGACCATCTTCCAACAGACCTTGACCCAACCCCGAATGTTCTAAACTCAGTTTCCGATTCTTAAACGCCGCCACGAATACTCTACCGATTCTAGCAAAAGCGTTACTATTATTCTCCTCTCGGTTTCCTTTAGGGTATCGATAACTTTTTCTACCGAGCAAGAAGATAACAAGAGCCATAACCATGAACAAGCAAGGGATTCCAAACCCAAACGCCCAATTAACACTATCTTGCACATACGCAACCACTACAATCGACAAACTTATTCCAGCAGATAAACTCAAGAACCACCAATTGAAAAACGATCCTCTTGATATTACTTCCTTTGGATCTTCCGAATCAAACTGGTCCGCACCAAACGCTTGAACACATGGCTTGTGTCCTCCTTGTCCGATCGCCACCAAATACAGAGAACAGAAGAAAAGTATATTCACCCAATAAGACGGTTTGGCAGAATTAGCGTCGTTACTTTCCTCAGCTAATCCAATTATGATTAAGGAAGCTGATAAGGTTAATAGTACAAGCCCCTGTAATTTACAACAAACCTCCCAAATTTAGCTCAATACAGTTTAAATCTAGCAAAGTCAAGCCGGTTTACTAAATCTTCTTGTTTTTTTTTTTTTTTTTTTTTTTTTTTTTTTTTTTTTTTTTTTTNCTTGATTTTGAGATAAGAAAGAAGAAGGTACGTAACCAGTATGTAGATGAGAGAAGCTACAAGAATTGTCCGGTAACGACCAAGATAAGCGTCTGCTACGGAAGCTCCTAAAATAGGAAGTATCGAGGCGGTTCCTGACCATGTGTTTACGTTCACGGCGGCGGTTGCCGTCGATTGTCCGAGCGGTCCGGTGAGGTAAGTAATCAAGTTGCATGCAATCCCAAAGTAAGCGAATCTCTCTCCAACTTCCACACCTGAAAAAATAAAAATAAACTCGCAAAATCAAGATTTGGGAGCTCAATTATGTCGAAAACAACATACAAATCGATTTCGATTCTTCACCTATAATGAACCAGGCGGATCTCCATCCGCCGGTGGAAGATTTTCTGGCGGGAAGTCCACGGTGGTCGACGGAATCACTAACGTGATCTTCTATAAGTGTAAATTCTTCATCGGATTTCTTCATTTCTCGCGAATTGAGATTATAAGAAGCTCTTTGAAAACTTGGACAGTAAGTTGATTTTTAAGCTAAAAGTCTATTCGTGTTGCATGCTCAGACTCAGAACCAAAAAAGGATATGACACGAATTCGTGAAGTTTTCTGCTTTTGTCTGTGGTCCCACTGTTTTCTTTAGATAAGTTGTCTTTTAGACCAGGCTGTTTAATAATATCCCATTCTCTTTTCAAGAAAAACAATATCTCAGATACTCAAAATAATATGAACCTTTTATTTTTCTGTTTTTGAAGTAGTCAAATATAGATTGATTGTTATTCTGTTTTCAAGTTAGAACCTTATCAACTGTCACTGCACCAAGTTGAAAGATAGGATTTGACTGTTACTTTGTCTATCATGTAGTCGCATAAATATCAGACTACAAACTGACAACAAACAAATGGTGGTCACTTTTTGTTTTGGTCAAAGGAGACAATAAAATGGTGATGCGCTGCAGCTGTGTTGGAACCGGTGAAGAATTCTTTGTTCAATGGATCTATTAGGTCAAGGTTTAAATCACATTATCGATTAAATACTGATGGTCATATCTTTTGAGCCGCTATAAACATTATAATAAGTGACAAAAATATGATTTTTTTGTTCTATCTACATGTTTCATATATAGTTCGGGTTTCACTCCAAAATTAATATCGGTTAATGAAACCATTTTGATGTGCCTTCCTCCACGGGATCTCTGAACCAAAGTATGGATGTATTTTCAAAACCTAGATTGAGACGTAGGAGTTGAAACAACATCATATGAATTCTGTCTTAGTCTTTTGTTTTTTTGAATATAATTTTACATTCAATTTAAAAAATATATATATTATTGAAAAAGTGGGTTTCTGATTTGTTATGGGCCTAAGTGGTGAAGCTGTGGCCCAGGTTGAAGACAAATTGAAGAAGAAGCCCAGGAGGAGTCCAATGACTCCAAGCTCTGCGTTTTGATGATCACGATTCGCATTATCGTGTCTTTGTTATGGTCTGATGATCAATTGATCATGAGCTGTCACCTAATAGAGACAAAAGAGGAAAATGCAGAGTGTATAAGTAAAAGTAGAGTAGAGGAGAAGAGGGTGTGAGTGAGAGAGCAAAAGGTATTCGCAACAAATAGAGACAGAAAATAGACAGAGGGTGAGAGAAATTAACGTGTGACTGTGACCTGCGCTGATACTACTTTAGGCAGTCATCGGCTGAGTCAAAAATTTAAAATCGATAAAGACAAAACCTGGTTAACAAAAAAGAAAAGAGATAACAATCACAATCACTTGATTTATATATGAGCAAAGATTAGTTAAAAATTCTAATGTAAGAGACTCTTATGAATAATAATGTATATACATAATAATGTGTTTTACATTGACCGTTTCTTTATTCACGCATATTTGGCTTTTGTGATTACCAATTTTAATTTTTCCTTTTCTTAAAATTCCTGGCTGCTATAATTCTCTTTCGAACGCTGGGCTGGTTGCATGTTCGGATGTTCCTACGTGTTCGTGATTTGATTTATATACGTGTTTAGCTGTCACGTTATTTCTTCTTTTATTACAAGGTTTTATATTTTCCACGTGCATCTCAAAATTATATTTTGCATGTTCGTACCCAAAAATAGATCTGATACGAATTCGTTAAATGTTTTGCTTGGTCTGTGGTCCTACTAATTTCTTCAGATAAGTTGTGTTTTAGGATGTTAAATAATAAGCCAGTCTCTTCGAAAAGAAAAATATTAGCTCAAATACTCAAAATAATATAATATTTTCCCATGACAAAATGAGCCTATTATATTTCGGTTTTTGAAATACTCAAATAAAAGATTGATTGTTATTTTGTTTTCAAGTTAGAACCTTATCAACATGTGTCATTGCACCAAGTGCAAAGATAGGATTTGACTGTTACTTTGTCTATCATGTAAAACGACTCGCATAAATTTCAGACTGTGAAAGAAAAAAATAGTTGTGGCAACAAACAAATGGTGATGCTTTTTTGTGTTAGAGGACAAATAAATATTGGTGATCCACTGTCACTGAACGTTGCTCCTTTACTGGACCGGTGAAGAATTCTTTACTGGATTTAGGTAAAGGTTTAAATGATTAAATCACATTATCGATGAAATTATATTCTATTTTCTTTTTTTAGATGAAATTGAATTCTATCGATGGTCATATATTTTTAGCCGCTACAAACATTCTAAGTGACAAAATAAATATATATCTCTTTAACATTAATTGAGAAGTACATCTCTTTTTTTAGACCAAAAAACCATCTCTCTTATGAATAAAATCTGTTTAGAAACAGGGATAGTGAGGGTTAATTTAGTACAAAGCTTAAATTTCACTTAAATCAAACCAATGTTTGGTTTACTAATCAAACCAAAAACGATTAAACCAAAGAAAAAAAAAGCGATAATATGTGATTTCAACTTATCCATTCTCTATTAGAATCTGGAAAAAAAAAATAATAAAAAAATAGAACGAACCAAAAATGATTAAAAAAAAAAAAATAAAAAATAGATCGAACCAAAAAATGATTAAACCAAAGAGAAAAAAAAAAGCAACGATTAAAAAAAAAAAAAAAAGATCGAACCAAAAAACGATTAAACCAAAGAAAAAAAAAGCAATAATATGTGATTTCAACTTATCCATTCTCTATTACAATCTGGAAAAAGAAAAAAAAAAAAAATAGATCGAACCAAAAAACGATTAAAAAAAAAAAAAAAAAAAAAAAAAAAAAAAAAAAAAAAAAAAAAAAGATCGAACCAAAAAACGATTAAACCAAAGAAAAAAAAAGCAATAATATGTGATTTCAACTTATTCATTCTCTATTAGAATCTGGAAAAATAAAATAAATAAATAAATAGATCGAACCAAAAAACGATTAAAAAAAATAGATCGAACCAAAAAATGATTAAACCAAAGGAAAAAAAAAAGCAATAATATGTGATTTCAACTTATCCATTCTCTATTAGAATCTGGAAAAAGAAAAAAACAAAAAAATAGATCGAACCAAAAAACGATTAAACCAAAGAAAAAAAAAAGCAATAATATGTGATTTCAACTTATCCATTCTCTATTATAATCTGGAAAAAGAAAAAAAAATATCATATTACTATATAATAGGTGACCGATGATCAATGAAGGCATAAGTCCCAACAGCAAAAAAAAAAAAAAACCTTCTACAATGGATTTACCAGTCACTCTTTTGAATGACATTAAAACTTCACTCATGGAAGCAGTACACTACAACCTCTGGAGAAACAATGGAGATGATCTTAGCTGACGAGGAGGTAAATTTTGAAAATATTATTTCCAGTAATTTCATATTAAAACATTCACGATTTCAATACTGTTCAAATCTATGTTCAATAATCAGGGTACCAAGATTCATGCTTCTGTCAAAAAAGAGTTTGTGAGTAAGTATAAGAAATACTTACTGATGTCTTGCGTTTTGGCGCATTCTAATGATTGTTTTTGACAGG
>OVBC01001661.1:0-28652 GCA_900406465.1 Noccaea caerulescens
GGGTTTGGAGTTGACGAGGGTATGGGGCATAAGAGTAGGTCCAGAGAATCACTTGTGCGTGTGGAGCTGGATAAAATATCAGAAGAATCTCCAATACACAACCAAACCACTCAGATTAGTGTCTCAAACAAAAACAGAGATGTAACTTCTTACCGGTTAAAGATGAGAGCCGTTCAACTCTCAAGTTACCATAGCATATATGTATTAGTCTGAATTGAGATTTTTTGTTTTATTATTTATTTGCCAACTTCATTGTAGCTCTGGTTTGTGAATTTTACTGATAAATAAACATCAAATTATAAAGGTGTTTTTTCCAAAAAAGCAAGACAACTTTGAATGTAAACGTTTCCAAAATGTTATTTGGGGTGCTTTGCTTGGGGCTTGCATTCACGTTTGGAGCTTCGGAAGAAGGACGATAGTAGCATTGAAGCTCTGTGTTAGGAAAAAGATTATCAGAAACGAACACAGCTTTTGCGATATGATTGAGAATAATGTTTTAAGATTTCAAAAGGAAGTAAAAAACAAGACAATATCTAGGATTGTTTCATTGAACATAAAAAAACGACACGACAAAAGTAGCCAACATAGCAAATCCAGAAAACAAGATAAGTCAGAGAGATTATTTGAGTTTAGTTTTAAAGCTCCCGTGTCAAAAACAGACAATCATAAGTGGTAATAAAAAAGAAAAGAAAGAGGAGAGGTTGCGTTGCATTGCATAGAGCTGCTTGGACCATATACTTCATCATCATCTTCTCACTCGAGGCTTGCATCATCCAGTCAGGGTTGGAAAGACGCTCTGAAATAAACAAAAAAATCAAGAAACGAGAATCAAGACTCATACAGACATGCATGCCAGACGCTCTGAACTTTCAACTATGTTAACAAGAACCAATTATAAGACTCATACATCAACACCATGCATGCCAGAGGAGACTTCTGATATGAGAAGCAAGATTCAATGAAACCAAAAATAAACTAAAGACAGACAAAACAAAAAGAAAGGAATGGAATACCTAAGCCTTCATGGTAATGAAAATCTGGATCAACTCCTTTCCTCTCCTCATCTTAAGATATCCGTTGTTCCCACGGTTCTTGTTGGAGTCTTGGAAGAGGAAGAAGGGCCTAAAGCGGTTCTTATAACCGGACCATGACCTACCATGGCCGATCATGAGCATTGCATGTCCGGGTTCCATTTTCTCATGATTCTGCGGGTCGTAGAGTTCGTCTCCTACGAACCAATTATAAGACTCATACATCAACACCATGCATGCCAGAGGAGACTTTTTCTTGAGATCCTTCAAGAGCTTATTCTCAAATTTTGCCACAGACATGCCTTCTTGGAGTGTAAGAGACATCTCAGATATCTTGTATCTGCGAGGAAGAGGCTGGAAAAACAGAGTTGATAAGAACAGAAGGTGTAGAAAGAACATAGAAAGATGACATTTAAGAAATAGTTATCATACCTCACTATAGACTTTCGGAATCTCAAAGTTGTATCGAAGTGGATTGACAGACTCCAAAACAAGTCCATCGTCTACCAACACACTTCTAACAGCATCAAAGTCGGCATCACTCCCCAATCCATATCCATTTTCAGGTTTGCAGATATCAGGAAAACGGAAACGCAACCGCTGGAAGAAGTCTTCAATTGAGAGCTCCTCATGCGGTTTAAGAACCCCCTTCAACTTCAGAAGGGCTGTGCATTGCTTCACAACAGAAATACCGACACAAGTCCCAAATTTTTGCTGGAGACGTTTTCCAACAGGAGAACGACGACTCCTCTTCCAATTGAACGTCCTGGTGAAAGAAGCATATATGTTACGTCGAACAAAACCTCTGCACTGAAACAATAAGAACAGCAACAAATCAACATCGGAGAAGTATAACACTACGAAATTAGAACAAATCGATGAAAATGAAAGCAACTAAAAGATGAAATCGAACGAATTTCATGTTTCTAACAAAGCAACTAAAAGATGAAATCGTAAAAATTTCATGTTTTTAACAAAGCAACTAAAAGATGAAAGCTAATACAAACCGCCACCATTTTCTTCGATGTGTTATTTACCAGATTTAGGGATTCGGGGAAGGATGAGTGATACGAAGAAACGATGTGTGTATACGAATTTCATGTTTCTAACAAAGCAACTAAAAGATGAAATCGAAAAAATTTCATGTTTTAACAAAGCAACTAAAAGATGAAAGCTAATACTAACCGCCACCATTTTCTTCGATGTGTTATTTTCCAGATTTAGGGATTCGGGGAAGGATGAGTGATACGAAGAAACAATGTGTGTATAGATAAGCAAACTATTGGGCCTTAAATTAAAGATTTTGTCGTTTACAAAAAGACAATTAAAGGGCCGCGATTTCGTTGAGCATGAATTGGGGCCTATTAATAGTATATGCCCAAACTCACCTTAGAACAGATAGGTTCCTTGAAGCAATGGGTCTCTTTTAGTTGCTGTCACCATTATTCCAAATGATGTACTGAAAGAGTAAGAGAATATCATGAATTTGCTCAGGCTTTAGACTAAATATATTCATGATTTGTAGAATTTTAGATTCGAATAATAACAATGAATTTTCTCAGGCTTTAGCTTAAGTATATTCACGATTTGTAAAATAATTCTAAAATATAACAGATTTTTGGGCAAGAGAGGAGTAGGAACAACCTTGTACCTGGAGGAGGCGCGTTATAAATAAGGAAGAGGAGCGAGGAGGAGCGTTAAACAAGAGGAGGAAGAGAGCTTTTTAGAACTATGTAGTTGGGATAATGGGAGGAGGAGGCAGCGTTTCAATAAGATGTGTAAACATAATGAGAGGAGGAGGAAGCGTTTTTATAAGGAAGAGGCGTTAGGTGAGAATAAAGGTTAGGCCAACCACTTTCCTTATAAGCAGGTGCAATTTATTTTCTCTAGATTTCACGCCTCAACTATTTTATATTTTTTATTTTACATTTATTATTAAAGACATGGTCGACAGCTACTTTACTATTATTGGGAAGATAAATTCCTCACTGGATTTTACGACCTTTCCAAAACGTCTTTTTCTTTTTTAATACTCGATATATTTATTAAAAATGTCCCCACATAGCTTTCTTATTTTTAATAGCGTAAAATATATACTCATTTATTCTGCATTTATCATTCAAATATTCTGCATTTATCATTTAACGAAATCTCCTCTTTATCATTCAAAAATCTCCTCCTCATTCAGAAGCTTTGTTAATTAAAAAAATACATATCAGTATTTAAAAACGTCTGTCTTTCTAAAACGTCTCTATTTTTATATTTTACATTTATTATCCGAAATTATTAGGTCGGCAATTACTATTATAGGGAAGATATATTCGCCGGAGTTAACGCCCTTTCCAAAACGTCGTTTTATTTAATACTCATTATATACTGTATTTAACTATTTATTAAAGATCTCGTCAATTCTTTATATTTTTATCCTCCTCTCTCTCTAATTAAAGGTGCAATTTATTTTTCTCAGATTACACGCCTCATTTTCTATTTTACATTTCTTTTTAAAGATATGGTCGACAGCAACTTTACCTTTATTTTTAAAGATAAATTCGCTCACCGGATTTTACGACCTTTGCAACAAAACATCTTTATTTTTAATATTTATTAAAGATTTTTCATTTTCCAAATATCACTAGATTTATTCTCCTATTCAATTAAAAATGTCCCCACGTAGCTTTCCTGTTAGGCCTTATTTTACATTTATTGTTTGAGATTAGGTCGGCAACTACTACTATTATGGGGAAGATATATTCGCCGAATATTATGCCTCTTTCCAAAACGTCTTTTTATTTATTTAATACTCTTTTTTTTTTAACATCTATTTATTTAATACTCATTATTATTAAAAATCTCGTCAAATCTTTATATATATTTATTGTCTTCTCTCTCTTTCTCAAATCATTTCTTAATAGCGTAAAATCTTTTATTACCCGTTCTATATAATATTTTTTGTAATTCAAAACTCCTTTCTTTAATAATAATGTCCAGCGGGTTTCACGCACTCTATTTTTCTCTTTTTAAAGTACAGTAATCTCCGGATATAAAGTAAAGTAATCTCCGGAGTATATCTTATTCTCTTTCTCTTTTTATAAAGTACAAAAGAACAAATTCTTAGTGGACAAGTGGGTAGCTTGCATGCAAGAGGGACGTCACGTGGATGGACCAAAAATGCGGTGGCCATCCTTTGCCATTTTGTTATAATAAAAAAAAAACATTTTATTTGTGTACTGTATTCTTTTGTTTGTCGAGTATTCTTTCTCTTTACTATTATTATTATTGGAATATTGGGAGTATAAATTCCACACCGGATTTTACGACTTTTTCAAAACATCTTTAGTTTTTACTTAATGCTTGATAGAATTCGTATTTAATACTCGATAGTTTTCCTATTTTTAGTAGCGTGAAATCTTTCTTACGCGTCATATACTTATATTTTGCATTTATCATTCCAATCTCCTCTTTAATGAAAATGTATGTCTTTCTAAAACGTCTCTATTTTTATATTTTACATTTATTATACGAGATTATTAGGTCGATCAACTACTATTATGGGGAAGATATATTCGCTGGAGTTAACGCCCTTTCCAAAACGTCGTTTTACTAAAGATCTCGTCAATTCTTTATATATTTATTTATTTATCCTGCTCTCTCTCTCTAATTAAATTTAAAGGTGCAATTTATTTTCCCCAGATTTCACGCCTGATTTATTTTCTATTTACTATTTCACATTTACTTTTAAAGATACGGTCTACGAGAACTTTATTACTTTGCATTTATTTTTAAAGACGTTTTACCACCTTTCCAAAACGTTAATATTTTTAATAGTTATCAAAGATTTTGAAGATTTGGTCATTGTTTTTCATTTTCAAAATAAATCACTCCTATTCAATTAAAAATGTCGTCCACACATAGCTTTCCTATTAGGGCTTATTTTATTATATATATAGTATAAGGGTAATACAAATATTTAACAAGAAAATTTGGCGGATTATCATTTCGTAACAGCGTAAAATCTTTTCTTACCCGTTCTGTATAATATTTTGTCAGATAAATATCCCCCTCTATTAATAGTAAAGTCCCCACAAAGCTCGTGTAATCTGCTATTTAAAGCTCTCCGAGTTTTACGCAACTCTAC
Organism: Noccaea caerulescens; assembly: GCA_900406465.1. Taxonomy (NCBI): domain Eukaryota; kingdom Viridiplantae; phylum Streptophyta; class Magnoliopsida; order Brassicales; family Brassicaceae; genus Noccaea; species Noccaea caerulescens. The sequence continues at coordinate 5,167 of OVBC01001661.1, forward strand.
TTTTCTCTTTAAAAAATACAGTATCTTATTCTCGTTAACCAGATATAAAAAAATATACTCCGGAGTATATCTTACTAAGGGAAAATTAATGCGCAAACTCGTTCTTATGAGTTTTCGAAAAGTTTGTTTTTTATTATTAGTAATTTATGTTTTGTCAAGATTATGTAATACATTCATGGTGGATTACAAATCAACGTGTTGATATTTTTAGGGTTTCTTAACTTGTCGAGAACTATAGTAAAATCACCTTATTTTTATTTTGTAGCTTGATTTTATTTTAAAATTTTTGATTACTCAATCGTCATCTAATCTTCTTGATGAATTTTGGTTGAGGTTCGTTTGGTGTCGAGAATAATATAGTTGTCTAATAGTAGGTTTGAAGTTTGAGTTATTTGGTTGTATTATTTGATCTGTGGTAAAAAGGATCGTGTAGCCGATGTTGTATTCTTGACGGAATTAGCAAATGATTTTGAGATAGAGTTAATTTTCGTATGAGGGTGTAAATAATATTCTTATAATATAGTCCAAGTAGTGTATTGTCCATTTAGTGGTTTTGAAAATGTGTAGTGTTTGGATACTTGTTATATTATTTTTCTATGAGTTTTTCTCATAAGTTATTGATTTTGAAAGTGTGTAGTGTTCGGATTCTTGTTGGATTATCTTCAAAATTATGAAGAGTTATTAGACATTAGATATTTAGCTGAGTTGAAATTATATATTACATGTAATCTCATTTTATCTATGAGTTTATTGTTGTTTGACAAAAAAAAATTATAATGTTCCTCCATTTTGTCGGCATGGGATCTGTTTTAAACGCGCTATCTTGCACATCCACGTGATTTAAATGCCTGTAACGAGGCCCTTTATAAAATATTGGGCCTATCAAAATGTATCATTTAGCCAAACTCACTCTTGCCTTTGAAGAACCGTTGACTCTATTCGCTCATGGGGTTGGCCTCGACCTCTTCCATGTTAGGCATCATTACAATCATCCACCTTTCTTTCGTTTTTTGAGACTAAGTATATATATGGGGTATATAAAGGTACACTCATTTAAAAAGTGAATAGATTATCGACCAACTTCCAATTCTACTGATAAATAAACATCAAATTAAAGGTGTTTTTTCCTAAAAAAGCAATGTAAACGTTTCCAAAATGTTATTTGGGGTGCTTTGCTTGGGGATTGCATTAACGTTTGGAGCTCGGAAGCAAGACGCTAGCTCGGTGTTAGGAATAGGATTATCAGAAGCGAACATATTTTGAAATATGTAACATATAGACTTGTGAAACAGAGGTTTTGCGATATGATTGAGAAGAATGTTTTAAGATTTCAAAAAGAAGTAAAAAACAAGATAATATCTAGGATTGTTTCATTGAACATAAAACAAAAGTAGCCAACATAGCAAATCCAGAAAACAAGACAGTCTTGTGACAGAGATTATTTGAGTTTAGTTTTTAAGCTCCCGACACAAAAGCAGACAATCATATATTATATATAATAAAAAAGAAAAGAAAGAGGAGAGGTTGCGTTGCGTTGCGTTGCATAGCATCACAAGCTTAAAGTCTTGAAGAGCTGCTTGGGCCATCTTCTTCTGCATCATTATCTTCTGCTGCTTGGGCCATCTTCTCCTGGATCATCAGCTTCTCCCTGCAGCACTCGATCATCTGCTCCCTCCAGTTAGGGTTGGCAAGACGCTCTGAAATAAACAAAGAATTAAAATGACAAAGTGTGACTATGTTAGCAAGAATCAAGAATGTACCTGAGAGAGGAATATAGCCATAGCAAGCAAGCCGGCCATTCTGTAAAGGCAATCCTCCCATGTCCTTGTCCTTTGAGGAAGAAGGCACAAACTTATTAATGCGTCTTTCTTTGGGCATGAAAACCACATTTGTGACCTCTACACATGAAGAGAAATGTTTTCTCAACGCGCTCTTGATAAGCTTACTAGGAAGCGAGGTGTCATATCCCGTAACAGCCACCGCTTGGTTCCTGCATGCATGGCAATAAGATGAAGGTTTTTGCATATCATCAAAAGATACACAAAATTAATCTGCCAAAACAATTGTTTACCTGCGTATTCGACTGGTTCCTAAGGGAAGCCATAGCGCAGTAACAACTAGTTTGTGCCCATCCATCTCACTTCCACTTAGCTTCAGCGCCTTCTCTACCTCGCCCTCTCCCTCTCCCACAATAAATATGTAAGCACGGCTTTTAGCACTAAGCATAACACGTTGAGCCATTAAGGTCAAAAACGAGCACACAAACCAAATCAACAACAAAACGGAAAATCAATTTACCGGATTCGTATTTTCTTGGGCATGAAAACCACATTCGTGACCTCTACACATGAAGAGAAATGTTTTCTCAACGCGCTCTTGATAAGCCTACTAGGAAGCGAGGTGTCATATCCCGTAACAGCCACCGCTTGGTTCCTGCATGCATGGCAATAAGAAGAAGTTTTTGCATATCATCAAAAGATACACAAAATTAATCTGCCAAAACAATTGTTTACCTGCGTACTCGACTGGTTCCTAAGGGAAGCCATAGCGCAGTAACAACTAGTTTGTGCCCATCCATCTCACTGCCACTTAGCTTCAGCGCCTTCTCTACCTCGCCCTCTCCCTCTCCCACAATATTTATGTAAGCACGGCTTTTACCACCAAGCAAAACACGTTGAGCCATTAAGGTCAAAAACGAGCACACAAACCAAATCAACAACAAAACGGAAAATCAATTTACCTGATTCGTCCTTCTCTCTCCTCATAGATAGATTTACCGTTCAATTGCATCCCCTAAGGTAGTAGTACACAAAACAAATATCTAATTAGAATTAAGGAGGAGATTAAATCATGTAAATCATCTACTACTTGAACAGAAATTTGTCTAGGTTAAATAAGAGATTAATTAACAAGCAGTACGTGTGAGTATCCTAAGAAAAGAACAAACAAGGAGAAGAAGATTACTTCGACGGCGGCGGACTCGTCCATTGATAGAGCGACGACGGCTAGGTTTTCTTCGAAATGTTCTTTTCCAGATTTAGGGTTTCCGGGAAGAATGAAGAATACAACGATATACATAAGCAAACGATTGGGCCTTCATTTACGACAAGACAACTAAAGGGCCGCGAGCATGAATTTTGGGCTTTATGCCCAAACTCACTTTCCAAGCATGAAATGAGCAAGCAATGACCAAGCAATACTCCAGGACCAAAGCAGTCTCGAAATGAGTGTACAACGTCGGTAGAAACGGATGATCCAACAGCTGTAGAATCTCTCTCTCAGTCTGAGCTCGATTCAGCTCCTTCCGGTTCTCAAGCGAAGCTTTATCCATCACCTTGACAGCGAAATGGCAACGAGTCCCACTCAGCTCAGCTAGATACACACTCCCAATATCGCCACAACCTAACCGTTTCAGCAACTTGAAATGACTCATCCCTAAGATCCCATCTCCAAGTCCGTATAGCCAAGATCGCATTCCACCTAAAATCGTTTCCTTTGTGCGGCTTGTTAAGGCTTCCTGTGAAGTTGCTCCAGCTGCTCTCTTCGCTTAGACCGCTACTGTCACTCGCTCTGCTTGCACTCGTCTTGGCGCTCTCGAAAGAGTCTAAAACCATACTGTAGTTCTTGTCCATACTAAGCACAACATCGCTCCTCTGCGTAGAACTCGTCGCAGATGAGCTATTAGCGATACTCATAGCCCGCGCGAAGTTCATGCTTTCGACGCTACTGCTATGCGGGCTCACGTTGGTGCTAGGAGGCAGAGAAGCATCCCAAACACATTCCTTATCCGAATCTAACGGTTGCAGCAGAGAGCTCTCTGTATTCTGAGACGCACGAGCTACAGAGAATGGAGTAGCAGGCTCTTCAACTAAGCTCTCTGCAGGTGAGAGAGAGATCCTCTATAAAGGGTCCTTTGGTCTTCATCAAGCAAACAGAATCAGGTTTCTTGTTATTCTCGCTGATGGGAACATAAACAGTTGTGATGAGATCCATGTCGTCAGGAGCTGGAGGATGACTTACACCACGGAAGGAGCTAGAGCCAGCTTCCTCAGACATGTCATTGCTTCCTTTACAAGTCAAATCATCATCACCAACAGCTTCAAGCTCCAGCAAAGGATACTTTTCTTTCATCGTCCTAACAGAAGAGGCCACCACAGGCTCAAACTCCTGAAACTCACCATTCAAGTTATAACTACCACCACCGTCCTCGAGCAGCTCGTTCTCTCAAAGACTCCAAACGCATACCATTGGCGTGAGTCTCTCTGTTTTCAAAGTCTAGGTATTGTCTTCTTGACATTGGACCTTTACTAGGAAGTCTCTTGAGCTCAGTGACTCTTTCCATATCCAGCATTCATGCGATCTTTTAACACCCAACACCAAATCTCTCCATATTCCGTAAAAAATGTCAAATCTAATGACTTCAATTAACATAAGCACTTAAGAGAGATACAAACAAAATTTCAAAAAAAAAAAAAAAAAAAAGAGTTTCTGGAAAGTTCCAAGGGGGAAGAAATATCAAAAGGATTAAGAACTGTTTATTTACATAATCAACCAAAAAACAACGAAAATCCCAAACAGAAAACGACAAACGAAAACAGGAAGAAATCGTCACAAACCGGAAACAAGAGGACGAATAATCGCCGAGAATCCCGAGATCGAGCCGGTTTGGTTTTCCGGTACAATGCAGCCGACGCCGGAGAAGATTTAGCACCGGAAAAATGAGCCAGATGGGGAGATTTTCTCTGGGGAAAATTGTAGAAATCGATTGGTAGCAGAGAGGGAAAAATAAAAGAATTGAGAGTCGGATTTGGACTTTGGAGTGGTGAGCTCAAAGGCTTTTGCTTTTATGTGTGGCCGCTATCTAGCTGCGATCCGTTTTGAGTAGTCAAAAATTCATTTATTTTCTGGAAATATCAAGAAAGGAAGCAATTTTTAAAAAAAAAATTCTTGGCTTTCAGAAGGAAACTCAAATTTTTGTTGACTAAACCGTTGTTGACTAGCATTGGGACTCAAACGGGTTGATCAATAAAAATTGAGAAATAAAACTACCTAACCAACAAAAGTTGAGTTTTTACCTTTAAATCCACATGATATATTCTAATGAGGGTCCAAACGTAGAGGGTCCACAACCTCTATATAGACCAAACGGTAATATATCTAAACACACATATATGTCCAATGTAAAATGTTCACATATTACAGTAAAATATTATTCTATACCAGCCTAACCATGGCGGCTTAATGTCTTGATTCTCAAGACAAGACTTGCCTTCTCTTTCTCGCATTATCCAGTCCATTGCCTAGAGTTCCGTTTAGGTTGAGCATAGATGAAACTCAGGGAACCTTCTTCAAAAGTATAAACACTCCTTGATTTTTCTGCTCTCATGCTACCTAAGATGGCACCACCTTTCCCCATACTTTGAGCTCGTACCCTCTTCTGCAACAGAGATCTAGTAATCCTCCTTCTGGTTGCAATTTCCCGCAGCCTTGATCTCAAAATATCAATGTCTCCCTTCTCTGGCTTATCCCTCTCAACCTTTTCCTTAAAGAGTGCAGGTGGAGGTTCTTTCGTCATATGTGGAGTGTGAACAGCCTCTTGATAACCCCTTGATGTTCCCCCAAACCATCCTCTTGCTGCTCCTCCCCAAAACCATATTGATTTTTATATTTCTTATAGAAAAATGCTATTATTAATTATATATAGATTTCCTTTTCTTTATTACAGACTGGGAGATATTAATTAGCTAGTTCGAAACCCTAGTCATAAGATCACAAACCAAAGTTGGAGAAGATTCGTGATTGTCTGAAACATCTCTCCACTGAGAGCTTAGAGTAATCATTTCAATTGGTTTTTTAAAAAAAAATTGAAAATTTATTAAAAATAAGCATTGGTATTAGTCCGGTGAACAAGAAATTTAGAGTGTCCTAATATTCGGACATTCAGTATATTTAACCATCTGTGTCTTGTACGTTTATATGGGATGACAATGTCTAAAGGAATTTAATACCTGCAGATAGTTTGATTTGGTCCGTTACTCATAACAATTTTGTAGTTTACATGGACATTTAATATAACAGAATTTTGATCATTCCATGTTTGTGACAATATTCGAAAATCTTTCACTGTAATGCTATTACAAAGATCAATCTAAGCAGCTAAGGCTATTACTTGCCTTTCCTCTTATTGCCTCCTTTCTTTTTCCCTTTCTTCTTTCCTTTACTCTTTCTGCCACCTCCTCCTTCTCCTTTGTTCTTGTCCATACCATAATTGCTCGTCTTGGTATCTCTGTCATTGGTTCTTGAAGAGCCAGAATGTAGCAAATGCCTAACATCAAGAACACCAACTCCTGAAATTCCCTTCAGTTGATTTTAGCACTCTGTCCTCTGGCTTACGCTTCCTCTCCGCCGGTTTCTTCGTACTCACACCACCGAGTTGTCCTCCAAATCTGCCAAGAACCGCTCTCTGCCAAAAACACCCAATCAACATGTGAGAGACTCTATGTTTGTAGTTAATAGTTCAAGAAACACAGAGTGATTGATTTATATCTTAAAAAGCTCACATGTTCCAACATCTTCTCTTCTCTCTCTTTCTGTTTCTTCATCTGTACTCTCGCTACACTCAGCGGTAGCCTCTGTTTCTTCTGAGGCTGCAAGCAATAACAAAACAAATGCAAATCTCAACCACTGATCCGCATCATGATTCGGAAAAAAAAGGGTGCAAACAAATCTTTACCTTACCACCAAGTTCAATGACTTTCTTATTCTCTAACGCTTTCCTATCCTTCCATGTCATATGTGAGAAACCTTTAAACATTAACATAAACTTGCATCATCATCATCATCATCATCATAATGCATATGAGGATTCTGGAAAACTTATTCAAGCCCTAAAGTTCCTCACTTTCCCTTCTATCATAATGCTAAAAGCAAAAAAAGGCTATAAAAATTGAAAAACTCTACAGCTTAAGTGCGACCATTGTCTTTCGTTTGGATTAAGCAGAGACAATTATAAGCATTAAGAGAGAGAAGAGAGTGTTACCAAAGCGCTCTACTTCTTTCATTATCTTGCTAAAGCTCATGTCAATATCAATGGACTCCATGACTTGTTTTTTCTTCTCCTTTGGATTGCGATTATACATTTTGCTTTGAAACATCTGAAACATGTATAATGTGGAGAGGTTAGGCATTGGGATTTTTCGAATTCTATATATTGATTCCGATTGCCTTAAACATCACAATCAAAATTCCAATTAGATCTCGACTAATCTAGCTGGGAGCAATTAGAGATATCAATCTCATTACCTAATTCCTTCTAAGAAGAAGTAACCGGAGGAGCTTAAACGGAGGAGGTAGACTCGAACCTATTATAAGTTTTTACGAGAAAATAGCTAATGACCTCAAGTAATAGCTAATTAGTATAGGTTAATGCATCAAACAAAGCTAATTTAGTATCAGCAGCCACAAAACAAACCATACTTTCTCTGGTTAATGCATACTTCCATTTATGCGAATGCCACATATTACAGTAAAATATTATTCTATACCTTGCCTTCTCTTTCTCGCATTATCCAGTCCATTGCTTCTTCGGGACCTGAATCAGAAGACCAACACAACACCATCAAAGTAGTTAGTAAGTAAAACATGGATTGTGCGAGAGAAGAAAATAAGATCCGAGGCATAGATGAAACTCAGGGGACCTTCTTCAAAAGTATAAACACTCCTTGGTTTTTCTGCTCTCATGCTACCTAAGATGGCACCACCTTTCCCCATACTTTGAGCTCGTACCCTCTTCTGCAACAGAGATCTAGTAATCCTCCTTCTGGTTGCAATTTCCCGCAGCCTTGATCTCAGAATATCAATGCCTCCCTTCTCTGGTTTATCCCTCTCAACCTTTTCCTTAAAGAGTGCAGGTGGAGGTTCTTTCGTCATATGTGGAGTGTGAACAGCCTGTTGATAACCCCCTTGATGTTCCCCCAAACCATCCTCTTGCTGCTCCTCCCCAAAACCATATTGATGATGACCCCCGAAACCACCGTGGTGCTGCTGCTGATGATTTTGTTGCTGCTGATGATGATTTTGATGTTGGTGATCATGATTTTGATGTTGGTGATCATGTTGTTGTTGCTGCTGCTGTTGTTGCTGCTGCTGCTGCTGTTGTTGCTGCTGCTGAAGAGCAGCAAAAAATGGATCAATTCCAAGAGCAGGCGGATGTTCTGGGGGATCCTTGCGGTACCTTAACACATACAGTGCTTGGTCATCCCGATGTGGCAGCACGTAATGGTGCAACTTCCACCGTCTTCTTAAAAGCTGTTCAGGTGTTCGAACCCTATAGACCCTTCTCACTATGGGACCCCATTTATATCGGTATCTGGACCTGTCCACGCGGCAGCACTCGGTACACGTCTACCCACAAAAATCCAGTTACCCCATTCCATACGCTCATCTAGAGCCTCAGTGTCAAAATACCCTGAAAAATACAAGAGACATGAAGAGACATGAGATAGTAGTTTGGATGTTATAGCTATTAAAGAGAAAACAAATGAGAAACTTACATGGCAACTCAGATGGTGGGTGGGAGAGAATGTGCAAATTCCCATGCAATAGAGGAATTCCAGGGTTTGGATTTGGAACTAGAGCTCCAGGTCCTTGCTGGCTCAGACATTGAAATATCTGAGGAATCTTTCGCTGAAAAAGCTCCCTCTCACTATGTAGGTTGGAGAGAAATACAGGAACAATGCGACCACTTTCCTGGGCAGCACTAGCCTGGTGATGGGCAGAACAGTAGGGAATTCCATCTATGATAGGCCTGTGGCAGTCCCATAGTGTACAGGTCAAATCCGGGTATATATAGTTTTCAACAGGATCTATTTCACGCCTGTAAATTATAGCTAATTAGTATAGGTTAATGCAAGTAATAGGTTAATGCAAGTATTGGTTAATGCAAGTAATGCAAATATTGGTTAATGCAAGTAATGCAAGTATAGGTTAATGCAAGTATTGGTTAAGTATTAGTATTGGTTAATGCCAGCGTTGTACCGAAGTAATTGATTATATTTTTTTTGTACGAAAGTTGTACCAAAATCCCAACCCCAAAGAATTGTTCTTCTGGTTTTACTTGTGGTATATTGTTCCAAGTAATTGATTATATATTTTTTTTCTTTTCCATATAGATTAATACAGTTTGTTTCGTTTTAAGTCATCTGCATGTAATTGTAAGAGATGATCTTTTCTTACAATAGTGTGTGATTATTATACGACATCATATTTATTATTTTTTTTTCTTCTTTCTACTTTCTGTTTTTTTTTTTTTTTTTCTAGGAAAAGAAGAAAAACAATCATACCATATTTAACCGTAACAATTAAAACAATATATACAATTTTACCAATTTTTCAAAACAGTAAATTTTTAAATATGGATAAGTGTGACTGATATTATAGTTTTGTAGTTGTTAACGAAAAAGACTCTCTCTCTAAGAAATTAAAACCTCTCCCTTCTCTCTTCGAAGAAAACAGCCGCCGTGGTCCCTTTGTCTCCGATTCTGGTGGCTTCCTCAGCACCGGAGTCGGAATTTCTCTTTGTGTTAGTTTTATGTCTTGCTCTTTTGGTTTCTCCACCTTGTCTTTGAGTCCTTTTCTGTTAGAAATCGGTTGTGGTGGTTTAATTCTCAGATCTGGTCTAGATCTGTGATGAATCGAAGCTCAAGACGCCGGATCCGTTGGATCTTCGGACGTTTTACCGTAAACGTCTTGGTCTTCGATTTTTCGCCCTAGATCTTCAGCTAATCTGGGTTCCGATGACTTTTGGCTCTTCCTAAACCGTCGTCTCTCACTGTGTTGTTGTGGTTACAGGGTTGGTCTCTCTTCGGTGCGATCTTTCGTCGTCCTTTTCTGGAGGTCGGTGTTACCCGGGGTTTGACGGGTTGCTCAATGACGCTGCTTTACAGATCTGATCGTGATCTCTTCAAAGACTTCTTCCTAGGTGCTTCCAATTGTTGTTTGTCGTCGACACCATTTCCGGAAGAACTCACATCGGGTGTCTGTCTGGCCGGATGAGAAGTCTTGATTTTCTTAGAATCAAAAAGCAGGTTACTAGGAGAACTCTGAAACCGAAGGTTTGGCCGTGGGCATCTTTGGTAAGTTATAGGTTTTATTTCGAGTGATTTACTTGTCGGTTTTGCTAGGAGGGTCGTTTAAGTTTAAGGGTTATTCCGCTTTTTCCTTGGTTCTTGATTTGGATTCGGATTAGTTGTGGCTTTAGTTGGTTTGTTTGTTTCCCTTGTATGGGCTTTGTTTCCGGGGAATTAAAACTCCTTCCGCCGGCTTTGTTTCCGGAGAATCAAAATTCCTTATGTCGGCTTTGTAAGTTTGGTGTGGTGTGTAACACCTTGTAACTTTCGCATTCTAATAAAATTCTAGATGACAAAAAAAAAATATTATAGTTTTGTAATGTGATATTATGTACTCTTTATTGGAATTAATTAAGAATGAATTATGAAAAATAAATAAAGAAAAACACCAATAATTTACTACAAGACAACTAAAGGGCCGCGAGCATGAATTTTGGGCCTATGAATAGTTTATGCCCAAACTCACTTTCCAAGCATGAAATGAGCAAAGTTTCATTACGTGTTGCTTCCTTGAACCAATGGGTCTCTTTAAGGTTTGTCTTTTAGTCATTTGCTTTTTAAGCCATCAAGAGTTTATGAACTTTTGCTTTCGGTTGCAGTCGTGCCTTTGTTTGGGACAGTGATTATGCATCGGGTTTGGGATTATCACTCACCGTAAAAAGGTCAATAACTCAATACAGACATACAAAAGCCATTGGCGTTGCGATGCACTCACTAGACAAAAGGACAAAAGTTTAGTAGCTTTTGCGAAGCTTGGTAGCCTTCAAAATGGTTTGAAGCTTTCAGGGTATTGCATTTAATCAAAATGGTTTAGTAATCTGGAAACAACTTAAAAGCAACACTAGGATCTCAAAATCTCGACCTTTACACATTTGTGCAAGCATTCTCAAATCACAGATATATGAACAACTAGATACAGAGAGAGAGAGAGAGGGAGATTGTGAGTACCAGCTCCTTTGGGGCCAGCTCTGTGAATCAAGGTGTGAGGCACCATCAGAAGCTGAGACGAAGATGTCGTCTCCGTCAATTTCCAGTAACGAGATCGCATCGTCGGTATCTCTCACTTTCCCGATTCCATTTCGATCACAAGATCCTACGACGGAACACATGCAAAGCCACCATACCGCCGCCGCAATCTGCAAAACGCAATTCATCTCCGTCGTCGTCGTAAGTTGGAGCTGAGCAAAGACTGACTCCTCAGCTGAAAATTTTGTCGATTCAAATGGACGAATCTTTTCACTGCATGTGTGTGATAGCGAGAGATGCTTTTTTTTTTTTTTTCTAATAAATTCTTTCACATTTCCAAATTTTTTTTTGGTAATTTACGTGTTTATATGATTCCATAAATGTAATACTTAAGTTTTGACCAATCATATCTTTAAATTTATTATTTTATGACTTTTTTTGGGGGACGTTAATAATTATAAGAGGATTTTACTAATGTTCCTCCTCAATTACTGCCAAAACCAATTGAGTCAACAGAGTTTATTGTTGTTTGACCACAAAAAAAAAAACCAGAATTAATTTTAGTTTGTATGTTGTTCCTCCATATTGTCGGCATCGGATCTGTTCAAAGTTATCTCGCCACATGCGCATCCACGTGATTGGAATGCTCTGTATAAATATTGGGCCTATCTAAATGTATTATTTAGCCCAGCCCACTCTTGCCCATGAAGAACCGTTGACAGCTTCCCTCTTTGGCAGCCTTGAAGTTACACATATCATGTAGTTTATGTCTCCCTCTATTATCTTAGATGGAAAAGCTGATTCTTTTAAAATAGATTTTCGAAATTGTAGTTGTATCTTTTAAATAAATTTAAGAACAATCAGAACACCGATTTCACTTCTTATTTAGTTATTTATACGCAATTGCATTATAGTTGTAGATACGATTTGGATGCACGTATAAAATATACAGAAATTTCTTTTTTTATATATGTGAATTTTTGTTGTTACAAAATAAAATAGTTATTGAACAAAAAAAAAAATAGTTAAACAGAACGGTGGTGGAAAACTTCATTTTATTTTGATGGCCACTCCAAATCTCCAATAACTCTTGTTATATTCTAGGATATTAAAAAGAAGAACAAAACTTAGCGTAGTGGGTGATTTTGATAATGGCTTTGGTTTTGGATCTGTCATTGCTCCAAAATAATAAACAAAACAGTGTGAAACCAAAGGCATGATTTTCTTGGGCGTTGAAAGAGTTTGTCAGTAGTCAAAAACTCAAAGGCAAAAGGAGAGAGTGGATTTGGTTAAGTCAAACCGTTTGTTTGTTTTTTGTTTGTTTTTTTAACGTGACTCTATTCGCTCGTGGAGTTGGCTTCTCTTGCATGTTAGGCATCATTACAAATTACAATCGTCCAACTTTCTTATATTTTGTGAAAGCTCAAATATAGAAAAGTTACACTCATTCATTAGATTCGTAACCGTAACATTAAAAAATTAAAAAAATACATCGACGGACCAAGTTCCATTTTTACTGTTTCCTAGTATATTATTAGACATGGAAAAATGTTAAATTGACCTCGTTTAATGAAATATATGGAGCCACTTGAGATTTAAAATAAAATTGCTAGCCTAGAACATGATAATAATAGTAAATTATTAATAAACAAGACTAACACGTTAACATACTTGAAAGTTCAAACTATATAATAAAATTAACACCGGTCAAATCTTCCGATATGAGGGGCAAGATTCAATGCAACTAATTATAAAAAAAANAAAAAAAATTAAGAACATACATATAATATAAAGTTTTTTTTAGAAAAATTGGCAAGAAATCAAATAAAATAAAAAACGGTGTGAATAAAACGGACCCCACGAAAAAAAATTCAACCCATGCAAAGGGTCCATCGATGAGAACAATAATGACGTGAATCACCAGTAATTGTATACCTCCAATCATTTGCAAACCCCATTAATATAAATTCTAAAAAGATTTCATTTTCCGGAAATTCGATAATGAAAATGAAAATAACAAATAAAAACCCTTAAAAGACGGTCTTCACTTTTTGCAATTTTCAACGCAATTGTTAGAATTTTTTTACTTTCTTTTCTATTTGCTCTTTGATTTTTTTTTAGTTTTTGTTTAATCACTTATTTTTCTTACCCTCCCAAACCATTTGAAAACCCCGAGAAAGAGAGAAGACGCACCTCTTTTCTTCTCTGCTCACCGATGATGACTTAAAAATAGTTTTTTTTTTTAAAAGTGAAATTTCAATTTTCAAACCCATATTACAGTTTCAAGCTGCTGCTTCTTCTTCTTCTTCCTCATCTTCAGCTCTTTTGGGTTGCGTTTCTAGTGTTGTTCGATTTTGAATCTCGGTTTCTCCGTATATCTGAAAGAGGGGAAAAACTTTAAACTACTGTTCTGGGTTTTAGCTTTTTATGTTTTTTAAAATAAATTTTGTTTTGTTTTTCCTGGAAAGATTGGATATTTAACAGCTGGTCGTATCTGCATGGTTAAATCTCAATCTGGGTCTTCTTCTTCCTTTTTTATTTTCTCGTTTAATTTTTCTGTTTTTTTGTATAATTTTTAAAATTGGTACTTTTTGTCAGATTCCCATAGAAATCTAAAGAGGCGTTTTTTTCCCCCTTTACCGTCTCTATTTGCTTCCGATACACTGTATCCTTGCCGCTCCTTTGGATTTCGTTTCCAGATTCTGCTTGATCCATCTCCTTCTTCAAGCTTTCAACAGCCGTGGAAAGGTTAGATCACTGATTTTCCATTTTTTAAACTGTTTACGCTTCCATTTCAAGAGCTCTGAAAGCAAAGATTTTGGGGGCATTTCAGCTGATTTTTGCTTTCCTTTTCAAAAAAAAAAAACCCAATTTGATACTGGCAGGTACTTGTTTCCGTTTCAATGTTCAGAGATTGAACCTCAGATGATGCTTGGGTTCCGAAAATCGCGCCGGATCTTTGTAGGGTTCATAAGAATTTCCGGTATTTCGCCTCTTGTTCGTCTGTTTGTTATGTGCTCTGGTGCTGGAAATTGCGTAAACTCTTTAGAGATTTGTAATGGGATTGTGCCTGGAAGGTGTTTGTAGTATTGCCTGAGTGAGATGGGAAACGGAACTTCCCGCGTTGTCGGTTGTTTCGTGCCGTCAAATGACAAAAACGGCGTCGATTTGGAGTTTCTCGAACCCTTAGATGAAGGTTTAGGGCATTCCTTTTGCTACGTTAGGCCAAGCATCTTCGAGTCTCCGGATATTACTCCGTTTAACTCGGAGAGGTTCACGATTGATTCAAGCACACTTGACTCCGAGACACTTAGCGGATCGTTTCGAAACGATGTCGTTGATGACCCTTCTTTCTCGAATAGACACAACAGTAAAGGTTTGGCGGAGACTACGTTTAAGGCAATCTCAGGTGCTTCGGTTAGTGCCAATGTTTCCACGGCAAGGACTGGTAATCAAATGGCATTTCCTTCGAGTGAAGTGTTGGAGCTTGCTGCTTCATTTGAGAGCACATCCTCTTTTGCTTCGATTCCTTTGCAGCCGGTCCCTCGTGGTGGTTCGGGACCTTTAAACGGTTTCATGTCGGGGCCTCTAGAGAGAGGTTTTGCATCTGGTCCTTTGGATAGAAACAACGGCTTCATGTCAGGGCCTATGGAGAAAGGAGTAATGTCTGGACCTCTTGATGTATCTGATAAATCTAATTTCTCGGCGCCGCTTTCTTTTAGACGGAGAAAGCCTCGGTTTCAGCGGTTTATGAGGAGTGTAAGCGGACCAATGAGGAGGACATTTTCCAGACGGTCTGGAGGGTTGAGTTGGATGCATCGCTTCTTCTTGAATCCAGAGACTACGGTTTCCTGGCCTGTTGGAAAAGAAGGTAAGTTACACGGTGAGGACCCGGAAAGTTGTCTAGAGAGCAACCGGAACTTGCAGTGGGCTCATGGGAAAGCTGGAGAAGACAGGGTCCATGTGGTGCTTTCTGAGGAACAAGGATGGCTCTTCATAGGGATATATGATGGGTTTAGTGGACCGGACGCACCAGATTTCGTAATGAGTCATCTATACAAAGCTATAGACAAGGAACTGGAAGGTCTTCTCTGGGATTATGACGAGCCATCTGTACTTAATCCATCGCAGCCAGACCAGGAACCTCTTTCTACAGATGATAACTTGTTTGTTCCAGAAACAATAAGTGAGCAGCATTCAAATTCAGTACTGGTAGAAAGTAGTAGCCTTGGAAATGCCGACGCTCAGATTGCTGATGGTCCACCTGGAAATTTAGCAGGCCCTTGCAAGAAAAGCATGAGACTTTACGAGCTACTTCAATTGGAACGGTGGGACGGAGAAGAAATCAGACTTGAACATTCTCATGGAGGGAGTGTGGCTCTAAATGATATGACCGAAAATCCATCTACTTCAGGTGAAGGAGCGGGGAATGAGCCGTGTACCAGTGAGCATAGCGTTCTTGATGGGATTCCGAAGCAGGGACAAAGCCATGGAACTAAAAAATCGCAAATAAGCTCAAAGATAAGAAGAATGTATCAAAAACAGAAGTCTTTACGGAAAAAGCTGTTTCCTTGGAGTTATGATTGGCACAGAGAAGAAAGGACAAGCGTTGAAGAGAAGATAGCGGAGCCACCAGGACCGATTAGGAGACGCTGGTCAGGAACTGTAGACCATGATGCTGTTCTAAGAGCAATGGCTAGAGCACTGGAAAGTACTGAAGAGGCTTACATGGAAATGGTAGAGAAGTCTCTTGACATAAACCCAGAGCTTGCTCTAATGGGTTCATGTGTTCTCGTAATGCTCATGAAGGATCAAGATGTTTACGTGATGAATGTTGGGGATAGTCGGGCTATCTTAGCCCAAGAAAGGCTCCACGATCGTCATTCTAATCCCGGGTTTGGAGTTGACGAGGGTATGGGGCATAAGAGTAGGTCCAGAGAGTCACTTGTGCGTGTGGAGCTGGATAAAATATCAGAAGAATCTCCAATACACAATCAAACCACTCAGATTAGCGTCTCAAACAAAAACAGAGATGTAACTTCTTACCGGTTAAAGATGAGAGCCGTTCAACTCTCAAGTGACCATAGCACGAGTGTCGAAGAGGTAAACGCATATGTATTATTCTGAATTGATAAATTTTTGTTCTAATGATTTGCAAACTTCATTGTAGCTCTGGTTCGTCAAAAAAGCAAGTTTCTTTATGTGTTTCAGGAAGTTTCGCGAATTAGATCCCAACATCCAGAAGATGACCAGTCTATATTCAAAGAGAGAGTCAAAGGCCAACTCAAAGTCACTCGAGCTTTCGGTGCTGGATTTCTAAAAAAGGTAGAGACAAGTCCAAATTACTTTATATGGGCTGCTGCTCGTTCGTTCATCTTGTGAAATATTTAATGGTTGTTGCAGCCGAATTTCAATGAAGCTTTGCTTGAGATGTTCAGAGTAGACTACATTGGAACAGATCCGTACATCACTTGCGAACCGTGCATTGTCCATCACAGGCTCACTTCAAGTGATCGTTTCTTGGTTTTATGCTCTGATGGACTGTATGAATACTTCAGCAACGAAGAGGTTGTTGCTCACGTGACTTGGTTCATCGAAAACGTTCCTGAAGGCGATCCTGCTCAATACCTCATTGCCGAGCTTCTCTCTCGTGCAGCCACCAAGAACGGTACAGAGTTTAGACATGAAATGATCCGGTTGGTACAGTGTTTTTGGTTTAAACTAAACCAGCATTTCTGTGGGATTTGTGATGTGTTTTGCAGGGATGGAGTTTCATGATCTGTTGGATATACCTCAAGGAGATCGAAGGAAGTACCATGATGATGTCTCTGTGATGGTTGTGTCGCTTGAAGGAAGGATTTGGCGATCGTCTGGACAATATTATCCAGAGAGAAAACCAAAATTCAATAGATGATGACTTAACAAGAAAAAAGAACAAAAAAAATGTAGGGTTTCGCGTAATTGGATTATTGTTCGGTTTATCTTTATTTATGGCTATGTATTTTGGTACGGCAAACACTACTTGTAAGGCATTGTGCCATTTCAGGAAATTAATCAGAACTTTAATCATGACAATCAACAACTAACATGAGATCCTCTAGGAGAACAAGAGGGTCTGCGCTTGCGCTCTTCACTCTTCACTATTGTAGTCTCTGAGAGAGAAAGAGAGTTTCTAAGCTGATCGGTTGGTTATAGAGGGTCGTACGCGTGTGAGTCGTTTAGAGCCGTTAATTCACGATTTCGTCTTTATGCGTTTGACTGGGCGGAGGAAATCAAAAATCTATTTTCCGGCTACTTCATTCATTTCTTCAATGGTCACGAATCTTCTTCTGCAAATGTATCTGAATCTCTCGTCTCAGCAAAAGATTCAGATTCAAATTCAGTATGTTGTCTCTTCGGAGCCTCACTAGCTTCGTCGCTCTTCCATCGCGATCTAAGCCGTCTCCAGCTCTGCGTCGTCGGTCAGGCTCAGTTCGTTGTCGTCTGACCGAGGCGGCTGCAGCTTTTGCGCCTCTTGATGTAGTCTCTGGAGAGTCGGAACGAGCGATTGCTAGCTTGACTGAGCTTTCAAACGGCGGTGGCTGGAAGCTGGAACCGGAGCTTCCTACGGCGGAAGATGGCGGCGATGGACTTGAAGATGACGACGATTCGGAGGATGAAGAGGGGATTTCTAGTGTCCATGTTCCTCGTGAGAAATACATCAGTGTCTCCAAGTCTGATCTCGTCAACGCCATTGAAACGACGCTCCTTTATTCCCTAGACGGAGACGCTGATATCTTTCTCCTCCTTGCCTCGTAAGCTGATTTTATAAAATTCCTAAAGTTAACGCGAATTGAATTATCATAGTTAGTATTTGAAGCTCTCTCTTGACCTGTTTCTGGAACACTTTACTCTTTAGGTGCTTGGACTCGATCCTTCACGCGGAGCACAAGAGGATTTTAGAGCAAATGAGAGCCGATTTCGTTGCCACTCAATCTCTGGAGAAGGTAAACATTGGTGGTGATGAAGAAAGTTCTACTTCAGGTAGAGAAACTGACTCAGAGTCAGAGGAGGAAAGTAACTCGAAAGCAAAGAAATCTGAACCTGGGAGTGTTAATGGATACCAAGGTTTATCATCCCCTTTGGCTGATGGTTTCGACATTTGGAACTTTTTAATTTCCTCTAGAAAAGATGCAAAGAGACGTTCGGCTGAAAGGTATTATAAACTATCCGGCATTCTATGAGAATCATTATGCGGTGAAAGTCTGAATAATAGCTTGGCGATATATTTGAATGCAGTGTTACTGCTGCAACCCGGTTCCAGCATTCCTTCATTCAGCTTCTCGACAATGCCGGTTTTGAAGAGCTTTCAGCTAGGGATTTGGCACTGACGTCTGCTCTCAACACGGATTACCTTCTTACTTTGCCTGTATACGTTGATTGGAAGAAGGCGTCAGAGTCCAATGCTATTGTTTTCAGGTAAATATTGTATCTTTTGGTACTTTTGTACAATGTGTTATCTAGTTTTGGATGTTGCAAACACTTCTATTGCCTCTTTGGGTCAATGTAGGAAGATTTAGTAACTTTATAGACCTTCATTTGGTGGCTTTGCGATAGGTTTCGTGGTCCAAATAAATGCATTTTTGTTGTTGTTGCGTTTGAGTCATGTTCCATATGTGATCCTTGAGGTCTTGTGCTCTAATGGAGAAATGACCTGCGTATGAATTTGTCTTCTTTTCAGGCGTGGATATGCCACTGAGAAGGAGAAGGGTTTGTTACTTGTGGAGAAGCTAGACTATATCCAGTCTATAGTTCTACAAGGAATCTTCTCTACTATTTCAAAACCCCTGAGAAAACTTGGAAAACTGATAAACAAGGTCTGACGCCTATTAAGTGAGGAAAATGCTTTGTTATTTTGATCCATGGGCAAACCTCTGAGCTTTGTTTTTTGTTAAACTTGAATAACGTATCTTTCTCCAAATTTCCATGAATAGGGATTAAGTGAGGCTTCCAAAATTCAAGAAATTCAAGATTTGTCAGAGAGAATGAAGGTTTGGCTCAAGGAGCTGTCTCTTTTTAAGGAATCATATCTAGACCAAGTCCAAACTTCTGATAGATTATTGGAAGGGGAGTTCCGTTCAGATTCAGTCCTCCCCATGCGGTTAGCAGCAAAAAGAGCAGTTAGCCGGTATGAAGGGCTCCTCACACCTGTTGGTCCTCGCGAAAGGCTCTTCAGAAAGTTGCTCACATGGATTGGTTTCACTTCTCCTGCTTATGAATCACCATCTCAGCTAGCTAATGATAATAATGCATCTGAACCTTATTTAAGGTGTGTGGCTTCTTTCTTTCCAGTCATCTGCAACTAAGTTTTTTTTTTTTTTTTTGTCTCTGTTGTTTGCTGAGTGTGAAGAAGCTCTATGTCAATATCAGATGTGTTTTCTAGACCTTCAACCTGATTAGAATTACTATCTTCACTCAGGCCGATATCCTTGTCAAGGATGACACTAGGTGATATATGGAAACCTGCTTCAAAGAAAGCTTGCGGAAATGATTTGTGGAAAAGGATCAAAACTTCGATTTCCATTCTTTTATCACCGTCAACACTGCAGGTATTCTTTTTCTAGGCAAATAATATATAATTTGTTTCAGTCTGTAGAGCACTGTCAAACTTAGTTGACTCTGTTTTTTTTTTGCTCTTTGGTGAATAGGAGCCTGCATTTGAAGAACTAATTTTGCTTTACACGAAGGATGCAAGTGAAAAAGGCGATAAGAATAAAGATGAAACCCGGTCATCATTACAATTGGAGATATTTGAAAGAATTCCAATTCCAGATTTACCTGTAAGAATAGCACATCTACATCATAATTGTCTTCTCATGTTCCTTTTCTGCCAGTGACCTTTTCCCTGTAGTTTTCACCACCATGTTTTGTTATTTCTTTTATGCAGGTAATTTTCCCTCACAGGAAGCTTTACTTTCGCATCATAGATACAGTAAGTGTGGTTGCATTATATTATGCACTCAGCTTTACTGATCTTATCTTTGTTGACCGAATTCTTCAAAAAATTTGTTAGGTACGTCTGGATATCGCCAGTATATTGGGACTTACAGCATACTTTGTAAACTACAAGTTTGAGAACATCTCATCATCCCCGTATGTCTTCTTATACCTTCTTCTCTTTATGTCAATTTACCGTACAGGCTGTTTTTTTGCATCACATTGTTTGCAATACAGATCAGCACTGTTTCTTGATGTGGTTGCCGTCACGGCTCTTGTAATCTACGCATCACGTGTGGTTTTGGGTTACAAACAGACATGGGATAGATATCAAGTGAGCTGAAACCCAAGTTCATACTCCCTTTACTACAATTGATTTAAAGTGTTGTGATTTTGAAAAGCTCTCTTGCATTGCATTTGATCTACTTGCTCAGTTGCTAGTAAACAAGACGCTTTATGAGAAAACCTTAGCCAGTGGCTTTGGCTCTGTCCATTTCCTCTTAGATGCCTCGGAGCAGCAACAGGCAAGATCTCCTTCATTTCTGATGGGTTCTATATGAAAAATGTTTTTACTTATTGTACTGATGGTCCAACTACTCACTATGTGCAGTACAAGGAGGCAATGTTGACGTATGCAATTATTCTTCAAGCGGGAAAGAATCAGGTTAGGCATAACCAAGTCACTCTTTTGTCTGAATGCCATTTTCGGATAGTTGAGGCTTTTCCGCAGATGCACATGAATAAAATTATTATTTGCCTGCAGAATATGTCGTACCAAGGAGTTGGAGATAGATGCGAGAGATTTCTGTATGACAAATTCAAAATAAAGGTCTTAATAAAACTTGGAGCTCTCTCATAGCAAACATTACTACACCTTGTAGCTGCTGACTCACTATTGCTAAGCTACGTATACAGGTCGAGATGCGAGTAGAAAAGGCTATAAGCACGTTGGTGAGACTTGGTTTAGTAACAGAGACACTGATCGATGGAAAGACCAAGCTACAGGCTGTTCCTTGTGCTCAGGCTTATGTTTCTCTTAAAGAACTGTGGAACAGTCTACTTGGTTGATTATACTCAGCAATCCAGTAACATTTTGGCTTTATTGTACAAGATCTCCGGTAAAACCACATTAGATTGTTGTACATAGACAGAGTCTGCTAACATAATAATGTTCATCCTTCTCTCTGTGATATAAAGCAGAGTTTTACAGATTTTTCTAATTCTCACAGCTCAAGGGGTTGAGACTTTGTTATGATATCTTTGCACTCAAACTTGTGGACCCTGATCAAAACCGACAAAGATTTTGGGTTTAGGGTTTGAAAAAAAAAAATTGAATAATTTTATTCTGAATATTAGTCCATTTTTGGAGTAAAAAAATGAAGTTGCTATTTTTGTCTAAACAAAGATTTATTGTGCTATTTTATGAGCATTCTTACCCCTTTTCTTTATTACAATGTGCATCGATTGTAGATCTCTCCACATCTTTTTATCTTCATCAATCAACAACAAGAGAAAAGAAAGGGATACTACATTTCAAAATTCAAAAGGCAAAAATAGCATAATCAATTCGCATTATTCGCATTGACATGAGCTTACCTGAGCAGCATAAGTCCGTTGAAATGGGCTCTTCTCAGAATTAAGCTGGAATCAACATCAAAATGGCCATATAAGAAGAAGACTTCAAAAAAAAAAAAAACTTTAGATCGCAATCGAAGACCAAAGTTGATAGAAAATCTTTCAACAGAAACCGATTACAATGGACATCGAAACTGTATCTTCCAGTGACATTACAATGTGCATCGATTGTGCAAACAGTAAACCACATAGAATGTTTTGTTAAGCAATCGACGAGAAAATAACCTAGCGATAACAACTTAAGCAAGTTTTCCAAGATTTCCACAAGGAGAAGCATAGAAACGGAGAATCTTCGAGAAAATCCAAGAATTAGAGAATTACTTAGTCGATAACCTAGCGAGATTTACTAGAAACAACTATATACAGAAGAAATTTTCACTTACTTAAGATCCAAGAAACTGCCGGTAATTGCTAAAGTCGATTTCGCCTACAGATTCCAAGAAAATGGAGAGGAATTCCGAGAAAATGGAAGAGAAAAAAAGGTTTGTGGAAAACGGTGAAACAGAGAGCTAGAGCTAGAGAAGTAGAGAGAAGAGTTGCTAGAGAGAAAGAGTTTGTTAGCTTTTTAACAAATAGAGAGTTTGTTTTAGAACTGATAGTTGGATCGATACCTCGTACTGTCGTTTATGAACAGCTAAATGCAAAACCGCGTTCCCTCCATTGTCTTTCTTATTCAACGCACAAAGCTTATCAAACTCCATAAGACATTCAAACAAAGCAACGAATCCACAGAACCTAACCGCAAGATGAAGCACTGTCTCCACGAGCGGTGGTTTCTTCGAGAGGTTGAGGATTCGCAGAGACTAGCTCATCAAGAACACAAACTCTTCCTTAATGAAGTGGAGTATTTCTCTCTTTACCTTTGATCAAACAGATCTCACCACTCAACTTCTCCAAAAGCTCTCTCACGATTTCAACGTGACCCATCGATGCTGCTGCTATATCCGCCTTCGTTCAGTTCTCTTCTGAGACTCTCTCTTAGCTTTAGGATTTCTTTGACGAAGCTCAAGTGTCCGTTCATGGTGGCAACGTGTGTAACGGCGTTTTTTCGCCGTCGATGACAATAACCTTTAGAAGTAATGGATCGGATTCCGTTGATCGGAGTAAATACTCGACATCTTCTTTTCGAGTGCCTCCGTTAACGGATTCTTCTCCATCTCTCTCTCTAATCTCTTTTGCTAAGTCAAAACCCTTCTTGCAAGAATTCAACAACATACAGATTAAAATTTCAACTTTTTCAAGGCAGAGCATTCGAGAAACAGAACAATTCAAAACTTCCCGTCTTCAAATTTTTTTTTATCATTGTTTATTAATCTCAAAAAGAAACAACACACACAAGACACATCAACAAAGAGATTGAACTAAGATCAGCTAAGAAGAGAAATAGAGATGTTTTGAAGAACATGTAAAGCTCAACGATACAACTAAAACCACCACCCAAAATACAGCCACAATCGAGATAATGCAAAGAGAGTGAGCAGAGAGATCATCGCAACCGAAACCAAGAAGCCAATCGCGTTGAAGGAAGCGTAGAGAGTGAAGTAAACTGTTGTGCTCGCCATGACAGTTTGCCTCTAACCACCACGATTACTACGGTGGTGGCTTCTATCACGAAATCAGCCGCACATCCCTCGCACCGCTTTTTCGCGCCTTTTATTTTTCACCGATTTAATTTTATTACACGT
This sequence comes from Noccaea caerulescens, assembly GCA_900406465.1. Taxonomy (NCBI): domain Eukaryota; kingdom Viridiplantae; phylum Streptophyta; class Magnoliopsida; order Brassicales; family Brassicaceae; genus Noccaea; species Noccaea caerulescens. The sequence continues at coordinate 28,556 of OVBC01001661.1, forward strand.
GTCGTTATTATCCCGACGGGTAGGCCTGGGCATAAGTACCCGTTACTTGCAGTTACCCGTGCCTTGCCTTGTACCCGCCTCGCAAGTCCGGGTACTT
>OVBC01001662.1:0-21187 GCA_900406465.1 Noccaea caerulescens
TTTTTTTTTTTTTTTTTTTTGACATCTGACAAACGTCTAAATCCCGTAATTATGTAACACTAAAGACATTTTTAATTGAGATGACAATTTATTCAATGAATTATCTTAGTTTTAAATGATACTAGTATTTTGGGTGATGGAAAAAACAGACATTGTGTTTCGTGTTATTATTGGGAGGGCCACCTCAATAGTAGAGAAAATGGGTGTATATATATTCTTTTTGTTTTTATCATAGACATAAAATGTAGCTCGCTTTCAAGAAGATCTTTAAAATAAAGTTGAGTATTATGGACCTATTATATGTACAATATTTTTCAAAAAAAATATTGAAAATTTCGTGTAATGTGTACAAAATGTTTTGATAAGATTATTATCATGTGGGGAGACTCATACGACATTATTGAACTATGTCGTCGACTCTGCGCTTACAAATGAGTAGACCACCTTCACGTTTATATTCCGACCCGGAATTCCCTGCAAATCCTTGACTCATGTGCGCGTTAGCAAATTTAGGTTTATCATTGTTTGATATTGGCATCTGGCCATGCTGGCGTTTTCAGAGTTTGATTCATATAACACAAGAAATATGCAAATCATGAACGGGAGAAAATAATATAAAAAGATATTCCGTTAGAACTTAATATTAATTAACATGGATTAAATCCATGTAGAATATATGCTGTGGCAGAAAATGTATTTTGTAAAAATTATCTTTTGGTTTTGGTCTATTTCGCTTTCTCCATTCACTCTTTTTTATTATTTTTTGTGCTACCTGTGTTAATGATATAATAACTTAATGTTTTTCTATAGAACTTCAAAATATATGTCTATAATTTTATGAAAACACCTAACGTTGAATCATCGAGTTTCAACTCCTGTCGTTGTCGTACCAAAAATTATTATCTACGGAGAGCATCCCTTATTATGGAAAAAAAATCCTATTATTGAGAGCAGGACCAATAACTATGATACATATCAAACTTAGAAAAAAACAAAAAAAAAAAACATTCAATAATTCCATGAACAGAGTTGACAACTTGTTAATCTAGTTGTATATAAAAGATTCCGCAACCTTCACATCAAGTTTTACACGGTATCCAGTTTGAGCATAAACAAACAAAAAGGTCCAACATCAACAACATTTTCCAAATGCTTCGAAATAAATAATACCAATGTAACTTTCTATGATGTCAAATCTCTATTAAAAAACGTTAGCTACATTTAGAAAACGTTAGCTCTTTTGGTACCAATCGTCTTAACATTGTCAGAACAACTGCTTTTACGCTTTATTGCACGATTTTGAATTTGTGTGTTGCACTTAATTTGCGATTAACTAAACTTACAATTATATATAAGTGTTACTAAAATATAGATAAATATGTTCAATTATATTTGTGGTAATCATATTGATGTTATGTAAGTATTTTAAAGATTACTGACGCGTGAACTCTTATCTAATTGGTTGCTTCTTACCAAATCAAAAGATTAATTAGTGAAATATCATAATGCTTTAATTAAATTATTTCGTTTAAGTACTAAGTGATTGGTTAGTCCCACCCACTGGCTACAGATTCCTATCAGTCACTTACTTTCTATGCAAGTTGGAATTTAATATAAGAGAAAATTATTAAGTGAAAGAACACGTATTCATTATTTAACATCCCTTCATTTTGATTCGTCGATAAAAAGTTGAAAACATGGAGAATCTTATCATCCGTTGTAAGATTCAATCATGATTCAATCAAATAATGTCCCTCTTGAGCTTGAACCTCCCAGGTATTTGAAACTTGAACCTAATTTTGCCGAACTTTCAGAATTTTTGTTGCTGTGATATTTACCACACGATTCTTGATGAGTAAATTTAGTGTAAGAATGTCTACTGAATATTACTTTTGTTTAAAAAGGTATGTTTTTGTCTAAAAATCAAACTGTGTTCTGAATGGAAAAATGTTTTATGATATATGATTAGATATTGTTTTAAAGAAAGATACCTAATTTTTTTTTTAAAAAGGTTTGGTTTGCTCATCATCACTGAGTTCACCATGAAGATTACCTAAATATGAGCTATACAAAAATTGAGAGCCCATTGAGAGAATGAGAGAGGCAGTCACTCGCCAGATAGTAATGGGCTTTACTACAGCCTATGGAATTTATTATTAGGCCTGTTATGCCTACAGATGAACAAATTAGTTGCAAAATCTTCAGGGGAATAAATAATATAAATAATACATTTTACCAAACAGAATCGTGAAACACCAGAGTGTTCACCCAAAACTGAGGAGGAATTTAACCGAAATTACTTAAGTTAGAGTTCCTAGAGAGTTTTAGTAAGAAGAGCAACTTTATCTGATCTGTTCCTAGAGAGTTTTTCTATTACATATGTTAACATTGTGGCTCCTGGTGATGATGATCAAACACTTTCTGAATATCAATGTGACCTTTTCTTTCTGCGAGTAAAACAAATGATTGTATGCGACTCAACATTTCATGTTGTGAGAATTGAAACTCACACTTCACATCTCCTAGATTTTGGTTTCAGTTCGGGAAATCAACAAAACATGCAGCTGTAGAGTTGTTTAAGATATTCATAAACACAGAAAAACATCTTGTACACTGGATCAGGAAACTAATCTATATGCAACAGTAACATTATCAAAGAGGATAGTGCGACGAAATTGAAGCAAACCTATACCTGAAATGCACCACCTAAAGCTAAAAGATATATCACTGAACCAGATAAACAACTGCATCAATGATTCATTGTGGAGAATCTCGAGCAAATGCAATGGATTTTAGTCAATATCAACATTGGAAGACAAATATATAGATGTCTCAACATTAATAACAACTCATTACCAGAGAGGCCAGTTATATGCAGTAAACGCATTTGAACTTACAATGCACCGAAAAGAGATAACACGAAAATTCATAAGTAACCGAATAAAGGCCGGAGATTTATTTACTGAAATCGTGTTTCAAGAAGGTACATCTCCACCAGGCATCTCCCAGTTGTCTTCTTCTTCATCCTTTTTCTTACTCTTGGTTGCTGCTGCTGCTGCTTCTTCTCTTGTTTCTTGAGTAAACCTTGCTTGTGGACGCCTGTCACAACCAACCAAGAAAGATCATCAGTCACATACAAATTCAAGAGCTCAAAAACTGTGTATTTCAAATCTTCACAGGCTTAGACATAGTCAATCATCAACACCCAATCTGTTTTTCACAGCATGAATCAATCACTGGAAATAAGATCTACCATAACTGTTTTCCCAATTTGTCACAAATCACACGAGATGAGAAGCTAAAGAGGGGAAAATTCCAGAACAAAGCGAAGCGAAACCTTTTCTTATTACGCTTAGCGGCATCGCGAGTCCTTCGCTTCTTCTCGTCCTGTTTGTTCTCGAAGTATCTCCTTCGCTTGCATTCCTGGATAACTCCAGTCCTCATGACTTCCCTTCTAAAACGATTCACGAGCCTCTCCTCTGACTCGTTATCTTCGACGAACACCTGCACGTTGTAGCCTGAGCTGAAGAAGAGCGTATTCGAGTACGCAAGCGACGGGCATATCACAGAGGCAAGTTCGGAGGAAAGCGAAGGGGTGGAAGAAGGCTCCTCGACGGCCATTGATTCGATGGCGAGATCATTCCTCCGCCTGTGGGAAACCGTCGGAGAAGGAAGAGTGATATTGGGAGGCGGAGTAGCTTTCGGCTGAGATTTGAATGGAGAAATGAAGGAGATGAAGCTCGTGAGTGAGAACGAGGCCGCCATTAACGCTCTCTGCGAGTGAAGAAGAAAATTGGACAAGATTGAATTGTGGATAAGAATCAATTCCCCCCCAATTTCTAGGTCAGTCGATCAAATACATACGGGTTCGGGTATTCAAAACCGGGTGTAAAAATTGGGCTATATTGGTTTTTATAAGGCCCATTAACTGGATTATCGTTTTATTCGTTTTTCAAGTTACTTACGTGTGGACTTTTGTCGTATATCTCCAAATAAAATCTTTGTGTGTCTGGTATATCTTAAATAAAATATTTTCCCATGGGAAGCGATAATGGTGGTGACTGTCTACGTGAACTTCATCTTTGTTAAATCAAAAGGAATTGTATTCTTTCAAAATATATTGTTAAGGTGAAATAAAGCTACTTTTGGTTTAATAATATAATAACTCTACCTGATTAAAAATTAAGATTTGATACAAGTAACGAAGTCTTTACATTGGCCGAATCGGCAGTTGTCGATCTCCCATGAATCTAACATAAAATTATCTATACTTTTTTTTCTTAGCTAATCTATGATATAAATGTGGAAATTCGTATATCGACATACTTTTTATATTTAAGTTTACGGTCTCTCGCCTGCGTTTTAAAATTATCACAATTGGTTGTGACTACGAAATCATGAACATAAAACTCTCTTAGTTTTTCGAGTTGCTTGATGATATTATCAACCACACTATCGCCAATGGTTACTGAGTGGCGAAATACTAGTTAGGTAAAATAATTTAGTGTTTACCAAGATCGAATTAAATGTTACTAGGATAACACAATTTGTTGCCGCACCTGCACCGAGTACGACTCGTGGCATTTGGGTTTGGGTTTTGGTGATACCTGACTTTTTTACATATATTTTCTCTAGTGGACTAACTTTAAGAATTGGTTATATGATGATGATGGCGACTTCTTATTGTCATTATCCAAATTTGTATATTTAATTGTGTATGTAAAATGATTCAGGAAATCATGTTTATGTATAATAATCCAGTACATAGGTCCTTTGATTATCGAATTCACGATTTGGGATTATATAGGACCACCATTTTATAGCGTTCTAATCTAAGCAATTAGGTTGTCTAGATACATAGTTGATCAAATACATTTATTGCTTTTTCTGTTTAGAATAAATATGTTTATCTGGGTAGGGTTAAGTAATCCAACTATGTAAACAAACAGAAAGACTAACTCAATGATATTATACCAGTGTAAACGTACTATATATATACTACTATATCCATTTTCTAGTGCTAACCTTACTAAATTCTGAAATGAAATGTGATCGAACCGTTTTTTAATCGTTTTTTACTTTGTTATCCTAACAGACTCGTCCCAGTATTTTTTATTGTCAACATTATAATCTTATATCAATAAGAGCATCAAGCGGGATCGATTATATATCCAATTTAGACCAGAATAGTGTCTATAAAAGGGAAGTGCAAACCGCGGATGCATGCTAAACAAGCTAACATGTCAACTTGAAAACTGCAAAGTGTAGAAACTAAACGTACAGAAAAAGAAGAAAACAAATTTCGTTTTCGAAAAATTTATGAAATCAATTGACAAGTTTGGGCACTCGTCAGGACCTGTTTCGTACGCAATACAAATCACGAGAAACACATTTCATTGTTTGAATAAGAGTTTTCAGTTCAAAACTATTTTGTGATCCTGTATAGTATATAAGAATAGAATACAAATTCTTCTTATTTTCGACATGCGCTTAGCAGAGGTTTTTGGTAAACTCTTTTTATAAAAAAATAATCGTATCCTAGATATTCATTTCCCTTATAACAACTTTAGAATAATAGGTCTATATAATACGAATAATTTTAACCAGTATTATACTTCATTTCTTCTGTTACGTTTTCGTATATTGTTTTTTCTAGTTTTTCTGTCAACTACGATTTTATATAGTTTAAAACTTTAATTTCGGTTTGATCGAACCAATAAGAAACATAGGAAAAGGTGTAAGATTAATTTACTGCTTATTTGTTTTGGATATCATGGTGTATTAAATAGTAACAGGAGGTTGAAAACTGAATAAGATTAAGAAAAACCCTCTCCACTTAAATAGTGGAGAGCCAACACATAAGACGTGACATACGGATTAATCTATTGATTAGGTAAGGTTATTTAATGTTTAGAATTGAAGACGAAAAAATGTTAGTGACTTCTTTTTTTGTACAAGTGACACAGTAAGACATTTAAAATTACTAAATTCCAAAGGATAATGCGGTGGTTAACTTGGTGGTATTATTAAAAATCATTAAGATGTTTCAGTTAATACTAAATTACAAATATTAACATACGTAAATAGTAGGATAATAGTAGGATACGTAATATTACTAATATGACCTCGGTGGTCATTTATTAAACTGACAAGGTAAATTAGGTGAAGGATACGTGAATGACTATAAACTTTTGCTTGGAGAAATAAATCTTAAATGTTTTTTGGTAAATAAAAGGGGATCCGACATTTACTTGATTAAATCTCATAGTATGGTTATCTACCTAGATGACTATAAAAATATATACACAAATATACTTACACAAACTTAAAAAAAAAAAAGAGAGGACTAGAGCAGAATATTCCAGTCTATATGCTAACTAATTTAATATGTTTTCACGAATCAAAGTTTTTTAGATTAGGAAATTGTGACCACCATTTCTTTCTTCTTTTTAATTTCTAATTTCTGAAGAAGTACTTTTATGAATTTGTCTCTTCTTCGATTTGAAAATTCCTTTTCTTCCCTTTTTTTCTACGCATATTCTCAGTCTCCTGCCTCCCAGTCACACACACTCACACACACACACACACACACACACACACACACACACACACATACCGATATATATACATAATTTCATTTTATACATTTGCCTTTTTTTTACCGCCGATTCTTCAAGAAAAATCGAATATTGTTTTGTCGTTGCTCGCTCACTGAAGAAAAAAACAATAATATGTCACTGGCTTTATTATTCCAATGTAGAAAAGTTCTTTATGGCGAATTCTAATTTAAGCTGAACTTCCCCTGCAACTGAGGGTGGATACCTTTCTCTTCGCAAAAAAGTTATGATTTTTATAAATCTTTATTTTAAATTTCTCTTTTTGGTATATTATATTCAATCCATCGTCATCTGTTTTTGTATTTTTTTTTGGTTTTTTAAATTTCTTATTTACAGATGAAGAAGAGGAAGAAGAAGAAGAAGAATAAGAAAGAGAAAAGAGAAAGAGAAGAAAGAAGAGAGCTTATAAAATCTGTTTTTCTAGGGTTTGTCTTCCCCTGTAAGTCTCTTGATACTCCTCTTTGACTTGTGACCAATTTTTTCTTCAGGTATATATTATACGGATGTACATACGCATATACACACACTCTTGTATCTATATCTTCAATTCGTATTTGTTCTTCAGTAATATTAGCTAACATCTGTAAGTGTTTTTCACTTGTAGACTGTTGATTAATAGGGGTTTGCAATTTCACTGTTTTGGTTTAATTAAATCTGTTTAATTGTCTTCCTCAAAAAAAAAAAAAAAAAATATCTGTTTAATTGCTTGTTAGAACTCGGATTAACTTAAAGAAATTGTCTTTTAGAACTCGGATCAACTTAAAGAAATTGTTTTTTTTTCTTCTAATTTTGTTTCTGGTAGTGTTCTGTGTTGGATAATTGGATTCGATTTGAATATTCTAGTCTTGAGTCAATTACTTAGAAATCAAATTTGCTCGATTTGAGTAGTCCAAGATTGAATATTTTCTTGTTTTTTTTTTTTTTTTGCTGTGCCATCTAAAAAAGTAAAATCTTTGTTGTTCTCATACAGAAAGATTGAAACCTGGAAACTGCTTTTACAATTGACTTCTATGTGATTGTGTCTGTATTAGGTTCTACAGATTATCTCAGTTTGATTCAGATTTTGTTCTTTGGTTTAAAATTTGTAGAGAGGGAATGTCAAGAACGCAGTAGAAGAAATGTTGACGCTAAGAGAAGATCACACAGGTCGAACTCGGGCAAGCTCGAGCAGGCCAATGAACAAGAAGCTTCGGATTCATGGCTGCTCCAAGATTCCGGATCTAAACGCTGAGCCTTGTTTGGACTGGGAAGAAGAAGAAGAAGAAGAAGAAAAAGAAAGAGAGGCGACTCAAGCTCTGAGGTTACCTCAGGATGCAGATTATGTACTAAACGTTCCTCAGCTCGTTCGCGAGCTAGAGGTCGAGATACTCGCACGCGTCCCGCGTTTCGAGTACTGGAAACTTCGGTTTATCAACAAGCCCTGCTCGCGTTTGCTAAAGAACGGTGAGATCTTCAAGGTGAGGAGAGAACGCAGGCTTGTTGAACCGTCTGTCTTTATGCTGTCGAACGGCGAAACCCGCTGGACGATGTTTGATAAGGACTTTGAGAACTTCTATAAGCTTCCGGAGCTTCCTTCCGATATTTGCTTCTTACAAAGAGATAAGGAATCGCTCTGCGCCGGAACACATTTGATCGTCATTGGGAAAGAAGACAACAGTATTGCACTGTGGCGATACGAGCTTGAGACGAGCAAGTGGTTCAAAGGTCCTGCGATGATCACACCGCGGATCTTGTTCGCTTCAGCGACTTGTGGGACTGTTGTGTTCGTAGCTGGCGGGCTAAAAATCGATGGAAACGGAACTGTGGAAGTCGTGAATAGAGCCGAGAAGTATGATTCGGAGACCAAAACGTGGACACTGCTCCGTGGAATGCACAAGCGGAGGAAATTCTGTTCGGGGTGTTACTTGAGCGGCAAGTTTTACGTCCTTGGTGGTAGGGATGAGAACGAGCAAAACCTAACTTGTGGAGAACGTTACGACGCGGGCACAGACAGTTGGGAGCTAATACCAGACATTCTCAAAGACATGTCTTTCTCTTCAGTCCAATCTCCACCGCTCATCGCGGTGGTTGGTGATGATCTTTACTCTCTGGAGACATCGGCGAACGACCTCCGCGTTTACGATGCAAACGCAAGAGCTTGGAAGAAGCTTGGAGATGTGCCTGTGAGAGCTAAGTCTAGTGGAGGATGGGGAGTTGCGTTTAAGTCGCTCGGAGACAAATTGCTGGTGATTGGAGCATCTGCTGGACCGTCTCGGGCTGAGACGATGTCAGTTTACACGTGTCGTCCGTCGGCTGATGGTAAGGACGAGCTGCATTGGGAGGAGTCTAAACGCTGCTCTGACGTTGAGCTCAACCATTTTATCTTAAACTGTTGTGTGATGATTGCTTAAGGGTCTTCTCCAGAGCAAAAGTCAAAACTGGGGTAACTTTTTGGTTTGTTTGTTTGTGTGTTTGAATAAAATGTGGTTGCGTCCCCAGACGCTGAAACTTAGCCGCTCGTGTGTTTCGGTAAACGCTGGTGATCATAAGTATTTGTGTGAAAGATAACAAACATTTGTGTGCTAAATAACAATCTTGTTGAATCCAAATGATTCGAAATGGAAACAGTTGAGTTTTAATATTATAGAATCATTTTTGTTATGGGATCAGAAAGAAAAAATTGTTACATACACACACACTCAGACTCGTACCAAAATGCAAATCGAATTTTGAGGTTGTTTTGTCGTCACTCATCAGCATATGTTTTTTTAGTTTGTGTAAATATTGATGAGCCGGGCATTGGTGAAAAGTATTTATGGCCCATTTAACATCTGGTATCTAATAAAACTACACGCTGTTTCCTATGTACGCTATTACACTGCAGGACGTTTACGTGTCAAGCTAGTGACTAGTGAGAGCAAAGCATTTGATTTGGGGACGAAAACAGGAAGACAATGTGTCGATGATAATGGCGGGAAAGCGTCCGTCGCCGTTTTCTTCTCCGTTGCTAAAGGCACCACCGCTTCTGACTGTGAAGGTGGAAGGAGAGACGGATGCATCGTGCTGGAGGAAGGAAGTAGATGAGAACTTGAAGCGCCTTCAATCGCTGCTTTTTGGTGCCGACCAATTCCTTGAGAAATCTGATTTCACCTCCGCTCAGATCCTTGGGCTTCGCCTTCTAGGTTTCCTCGATTCTCGCTCTGTCACCGAAGACGATCGTGCTTTCATCGGTCCCATCCGCCGAGAAGTTGCCTCTAAGGTCGATTTAGCTTTGGAAGGCCTCGTTTCAGATTCGGACCGGTACCTGAGCCTTTTCCCTTTTAGCCTGTTTAATTCGAATTATTTTGAGCTTAGTCGAGTCTTCTGAGTGGCTAGGATGGTTGGGTATTGAAAATGTGTTGCTCTTACTCTGTAAATTTAAGAGGATTTATTTGCTCGTTTGTGCTGAAATCAGAACTGTGAATGGAATTGAAAAATGTGGGTAACGTTGAAGCTGAAATTTATGAGTGGATGCTACTCGTGTTCTCCAATCTTTGGACTTCGTTCACTAGCTATTAGCTGAAATCCAAAAAAAATTTTGAAGCTTAGGTATCGTCAATATTGGTTACCCTTGAAGTTTTTGGAGTACCCTTTTATGGTGTGTTTCTTGCTGTATACAGGAAAGCGTTTGAACTTGCAAAAACAGCTCCAGGCCCTATTTTTGGCAGCAAAGGAAACTTTGATGTGGAAAAGATTAAGCAGTCAAAACACTTTCATTTTCATCTCAGTCAGTCTAACGGAAAGGGTGTTAAAGAGATGGTAATGCTTCTGTTAACAGCTTCATTTCTTGAATGGTCGTAGTATTAGTGATGAGTTTGGAAACACAGCCAGGTTTTCTGTTCTTGATTCCTGCTTCTACCGTGCTTTCTATAAGCATTTACGACGATGCTTTATCTAAGGATCATCTACTAATTACTGTTTATACATAGATGTCTTTTTGCTCCGACATAGATGTTTTCTTGTTTCAGGAAGAACGACTGGATACGCATAAGTTGATTCCCAAAGCACCAAAGTCAATGACGCAAGCCAGACTGACATCATTGTATGGAAACAGCATGGGTAAACCAGATAATCAGCGCAAAACTTCCATGAACAATCAAGAAAGTGCCTCTGATGAATGTGTTGTTGTCGAGAGAAGTCTTGGATTTGGTTTTGGAACAAAGCGAGCTCATCCAGAAACCAGCAGCCTCACAAATGATGGGGACATAAAGGCAGATGGAGCTGCTAGTGGATTTGTAACCGCCAAAACAAAACTGGTAGAAGGATCTTTGACTAATCCTTCTTTTAGAGTCTTCCAATTTTCTTTCATCTCAATTTTTCGGAGATTAATCTTCAAACTAGCTTTATTACCTTTTGCCTGTATGGATTTGGTTTATAAGTATGTATGTTTCTGATTCTGGTTTAGTGTGTCAGCATCTCAACTTTGCGGAGCATAATATTTTGAACTGTGCTCTGTGGCCATTTGCATATGTTTGACTACTATCTCTCTTGTTCTAGGAAATGGACGTAAGACAAAAACGAGGATCAACCGGGTCACCAAATTCGTCTCTACAGGGTGAAAAAAATGCTTTAGCTAGGGGCTACGGCTCAAGTTCGGGCTTACGACGTGGATACCGTGGTAATTTTGTTCCCCCCGTTAAATCTAACGGGAATAATGCTGGAAATATGACATCTCGTATTGGTGGAAAGACTGACGATGCACTGGATGACTCAACTAGAACATGGTAAGCTGTGTAACTTCTTGAATTTATGTTTAAGATCTTTAGCAAGGTGTAAAAGCACATGCTCTCTTTTAATATCCCAGTTTCTACAGTTAATAACCGCATTCTCTGTTTTTATTGCCACTAGCTCTTGGTAGTCACTTAAATAGGCTATGGCTGTCTCTGCCCTTCTCTAAATAAGTTTCAATATTAAGCGATGCTTTTGAACTTATTTCACATTGAAACACTATGGAAAGTGATTCAACAATAGTGCATGCATGCCAAAAGGACTTAAAGATTAATTCAGATCCTGCACTGTATAAGCAATTCCTGTCACCATCCTTCTAATATTAAGCTTCTATGCTCATCTGATGTTAGTCCCTCGTTCTTGCTTAGATGCTAACTGAAAATATTAATTCAAATTCTGAGATAACCATTTACTTATTACCCTACTCTAGTTTGGAGTTGCTCTGTGGTCCTGATGGTGAGCTTCCCGAGAAGTTGAGAAACTTGGAACCTCGTCTTATAGAGCATGTCAGCAACGAGATTATGGATCGAGACCCCAACGTCCGCTGGGATGATATCGGTAAAAACATGTCTCGCTGCAATGTGTATTATTATCCCACTTGCATCTGTAGTTTCTCATCTTGAGTCATATTGTTGTGCAGCTGGTCTGGAGCATGCTAAAAAATGTGTAACTGAGATGGTCATTTGGCCATTGTTACGTCCTGACATTTTCAAAGGCTGTCGTTCTCCTGGAAAAGGACTTCTTCTATTTGGCCCACCTGTAAATACCCTTGTCCATTTCCGTATTGAAGATGAGATGACACTGTCTATGTTTTTAACTTCTGGATCTACTGCATTCCAGGGAACTGGCAAAACGATGATTGGAAAAGCTATAGCTGGAGAAGCAAAAGCAACTTTTTTCTATATTTCAGCTAGTTCATTGACAAGCAAGTGGGTTAGTTCCACATCTTTGCTTCCTTCCACACGGATATTCATGAATTTAGGACGGTGATTTTGTTCCAGTGCAGATTTAACATTCAAACGAGTGTACATGCAGATTGGCGAAGGTGAAAAGCTAGTGAGGGCCCTCTTTGGAGTTGCAAGTTGCCGCCAGCCTGCAGTAATATTTGTAGATGAAATAGATTCTCTACTATCTCAGGTTTGTTCTAAAACGCTTCAAATTAGAAATGTTGATAAGCCCCTAACAACCTAGAAAATGGCCTGGAAAGAAACACTGGGTGGTTCATCAAAGACAATTTTGTGGCATGTTTAGCATCTTTGGTTACCCTTATGCAACACTCTGCTAAAAGAAACAAACTTTCACACTTTGCTGCAGCGTAAGTCAGATGGTGAACATGAATCGAGTAGAAGGCTGAAGACACAATTCCTTATTGAAATGGAAGGTTTCGACAGTGGCAGCGAGCAAATTCTCCTAATAGGTAAAAAAATTGGAATAGTCAGGTTTGTGTTTTGTAGGTTTTATGAAAGTTCAATTTTATGTTGTTAATTGTTTTTTCTTTGGTCAGGAGCAACAAATAGACCCCAAGAGCTTGATGAAGCAGCAAGAAGACGACTTACCAAGAGACTTTACATTCCTCTTCCTTCTTCTGGTGAGGAATGATATATACACTTCTTCACGCCATTCTCTCTTGTTGTTCGAAAATACCGTCCTTACATAGTTCTGCTTTTGAATTGTAGAAGCAAGAGCATGGATCATAAAGAATCTTCTACAGAAAGATGGCTTGTTTACACTGTCGGAAGATGACATGAACATCATATGCAACCTAACTGAAGGTAAATTATCATATGAACTCAGAAATGTTGGTAATTTGTGGAGTTCTGATCTTAAAAGTCTTAAGACCACAACCCAAAGATGCAAATACACATTTTTCTATCATAACCAAGCTAGCTTTATTTCAATTTTCACTGCAGGGTACTCGGGATCGGACATGAAGAACCTAGTGAAAGATGCAACAATGGGTCCACTAAGGGAGGCTCTCAAACGAGGCATAGATATAACTAACCTGACGAAAGATGACATGGGTCTTGTGACTCTTCAGGTAAACACAAAATGAAGATTTGAGTTATTATCATTTTCTTGGGGATAAAATTTAGACAGTTTGTTATGTTAACTCTGTGAATTCACATGTAGCAACAAAAAGAACCCATTTTGTTTCCGTCTCTGTTTCATCAATTTGGTGATGATGCAGGACTTTAAAGACGCATTGCAAGAAGTAAGGCCTTCAGTTTCTCAAAGCGAACTTGGAATCTACGACAACTGGAACAATCAGTTTGGTAGTTTAAGCCTCTAAGATTAAGATTGGTGAGTTATACAATACAATCTTCCTATATATTATCTTTTTGAGCTAAGGCCCTTTTGTTTTCTGGAATATTCATATGCGGTATATATATCACATCCACAGTTATAAGATAACAACAATGCCACTATACAAATACAGTACCTGTTTAGACCTAAAACTCCAATCTCTTTTCTTCTTCTTTGCTCCTATATTGTTCCTGACTAAGAATTAAATAGAAACCTTCAACGACCCACTAAATGGAAAACTCAAATTTGAATAGAAGTATGCTTTGAATTCTCTAAATGTTTCTATGAAACTTACCTATACATGTATGCTTTCCAAAATATTCTACAACACCACTAGACATTATGCTGCGCCGTGCTTATGCGTTTTGCACGTTTCAGGAGACCTCTGTACTCAAGACTCCTGGACCATTCATCAATTTCACGTGCACGAAGAACCGGCAATGGATGCGACAGTTGACTCGTCTGAGCATTTCTGTAAACAAAGAAAGTAAGTAAACAAACAAGAAGCGAATCAGAAGGAAGACTAATCAAATTTTGAGAGACACATCTTTGTATAACTTAAGTCTCACCTAATGTACCACCCCAAGGGGCTTGAAGAAGCCTTGTCATATGAACGTGCTTGCTCTAGAAATGCATCAACATTTAGCTGATCAGCGATTGATGGGCATCCTCCAGCTAATTTCATCAGAACGGATACAACAATCTCTTGGAAGCGCCACAAAGAGAGAAACACCACTAAGTATTTTACGTCTAACTTGAATCATTCTGTTTTAGAAGTTTCTTAGATGATTTTTAGAATTGGTACCTTTGGATCTTGGGCAACGAGAAGTGCAGCACGGTCACAAGTCAGCTCTGCTGAACGAAGCCAACGAAGTAACTGTTCTTCCAAGGTTCGAGCAATCAATTGCCCAAAAGCTACAAACGACATAATTCAACTTAGCAACAATAACACTCGTGAAAAAAGTCTAACTCTTGCTGCAAACTGATTTTTTTTTCTCTCAGTAACAAATTTTATTTTAAAAAGTCAATGTAAGTTTGTCAGACAGACAAGCAAAGAACAGAAAATACAAGCGATACCTACCAGGAACTGTATAAGCACCAAGAGTAAGAATATTTGCAAATGTGAGCCACACGCCGTGATCACACTTCAGATGACCTAGCTCATGAGCCAAGACAGCCTAGTTTTGAGGTAAAAAGGGTCAGATTTTGGTACAATTGGCCAATATTAGTATCCACGGTTAGGTTCAATAGTGTGATTCCCAATAAAAAGCATACAACTTGTAATGCTGGAAAGAGTACGAACCTGTAGCTCCTGGCGAGTCAGAAGCTCGATCAAGCTGGTATGGACAACAATAAACGGCTTCTTACCACTTATTGCCAGTGTATATGCGTTTGGAACAGGGCTTTGACGGACATAGAGATCCGGAGCCTCTATGTTCAAGATCTCAGCGGCCTCGACCAACAAACCGTGAAGATCAGAGAGCTGAAACAGCAAATACAACAAACATTATGTCTCATTGCCGGTAAGGGAAAGATAATGTCCACAAGGCATTGTTTGAAAACACTAACCTGGTTCTTGGAGACAAGAACAGAAGTCCCAATGTTCTCAAGAAGCATGATCTGCTCCGTCATTGACCCTACAACAGTCGATAAATCAAATATCTCATTAAAAGCCTTGTGCCAAAGAAACAAAATGAGGTACTTCTGAAAATATTCACCTAAAAGAGCTTTCCCGAATTCGTTCAATCCCGGAATGGCTCTTAGTAACAAAGTGTTCTGTAGAAAAAGAAAAAAAAAGACACTGCATTCAATTCAAGCTACGAATCAAACTTTGGAATTCCATCAAGCAGCCTTATCAGATCATTTCTTAGCCAATCAGAAATTCCATTCACTCACAGCATCAAAATTTGAATGCTATGGAGGAATCGAAGTCACAAGGTTCCAATTCCGATCACCCAGATTAGAAAACAACTAAGTATTGTACACAGACCTGCTTATCCAGAGGATGCCGGAAATCATCCGCGTCGAGATCTTTGAACAAGAGAGGAGGCACGGCTCTGCAAATCGGAACCCTAACCCTCAATCTTCCTACCTTCTCCGCACCAAAACCGATGGAGCTCAGTGAATGGCGACCATAACTAAATCCCTTCGATCGTCTGTATCCGAAGCAACGAGACAATTCGCCACTCTGTTGGTAACAGAGGAACAAGACCGGAGCTGAAACTGAGACAGCCATGAGAGTGAGTGAGAGAGCTCGAGGAGAACCGACGGAGCTGCGTAGGTTAGCGATCGGCTTTCTATTCTACGCCGGTGAAAAAGCCGACGAAGATGAAGAAGAGAAGATAATATTAATATCGGAGACGAAAAGCGTATGCCGTCCACAACCGAAGTTTAATGGTTGAGCATTTGACGCGCCTTCGTTTTTCCCGTTGACCGTTAGTTTCTTCGACTTCGTTTAATGGGCTTTCACTTCTGGGCCCATTTAATAAACAGCACGTAGTTTGTATCCACACTGGCACGTAGTGTGATCTCGTCGTCTGCTTTCTTCTTCTTGCGATAGAATTTGGATTTGGCTGGAGATTTCTGGAAAAAAAAATCCTCCATCATAACTGATTCTTTGTTCTTAATCGATCGATCGATTCCAAACACATGTACGTATAAGATAATCAAATTAGCTTATTTGGAATCATTAATCATCCAATCTGAATCTTCAGTTCCCTCTTGTGATTTCTCGCTTTTTCTGATCAGGAAACACTCAGCGAATCGGTCTCCGTCACCTGATGAAGATGTGACGGATAATTTCGAGAAGGAAGAGCTCACGCTTCGAGAAGTCATCAACATCAAGGTTTCCGATTTTTCTGCGAAATCACCTTTATTTTGAGCTCAATTACTACTGTTGTGGACTTTTGTTAAATTTTTTTGAAAAATTCATCGTTTAGTTGGTGGAGAGCGGAGAGAAGGAGACTCTGATGGAGCTCGCGAGAGATCGATTGGTGGAGTGTGGTTGGAAAGATGAGATGAGAATTGCTTGCAGGTCTTCTTCATCTTTATTTTTTTTTTTAATACTATCAACCTAAACTCGCATTCCTTTGAAAACAACTTTTTTGATTCAGATCAATCTTTACAGCTTTTAAAGTTTAGCAAAACGCTGCAAAGAAATGTCAAAAAACTTGAAATCTTGCTATAAGATATCACTAGTGAGTGGTTTTGTTGGAAGGTTTAAGAGTTTGAAATTGGCTGTTTTTGTTGTTGTTGGTGTTGCAAAGCAAAAGAAATCAATTTTTCTATTGTTCTGTGGAGTGAGTTGAATTAACAAGTGAACCACCTTTGTTTGAGAAGTTGGTTTTTAGCTTCTGACATATTGAAGCTCTCTTTTGAACTGCAGGGAGCATGTAAAGAAGAAGGGAAGAAAAGATGTAACAGTCGATGAACTGATCCGTGCGATCACTCCAAAAGGCAGAGGTAAGATAACGAACCCTTTTAAGATTAAACAGAAACCACAACCCTACTTTCTCTATCATCAATCAATCAATCAATCACTAGATGCGTTGATTTTTTATGTATAGTAAGCTTGACTTTGAGTCTATGCAGCTTCAGTACCAGATTCTGTAAAGGAAGAGCTGGTGAACAGAATTCAAAACTTCATTGTATCAGCTGCTCTTTAATAGTCTCTGACAATTTACTACCAAGATGATGATTTTGTCTCTATAGTGGAGCCAGCCAACACTAACCAGAGAGAAACCATAGGTTTTGTCAATGGTATCATCTTTGCTGTTGTAGATTTAGCCTTCTTATTTCAATTCCATCTTTGTACCAAGCGAAACGATCCCAAACCCTCAAGAAAATGTTGTCTCAATAATGGCTTTCTGATCAAAGTACTACAAAGTACAAACTATATAGTTACTGTAAAATGTAAAAATTAATGTAAGCATTGATTCCGAAAACAAGAACCAGCTTATTTCCAAATACCAATTACGATAATATCAAAGATATTGTATTATATGGTCAGATGACACAGTGCTTAAGAGTTTGAACTTGTCACTGAGGATGTTTTTCTCCCTCGCACAATCAAAACACAAACAGTAGCTCACATATATATATATATATTTTATTTTTTTTGGCTCTGTTAAGTCTCTTCCTCTCCATGTATTCTTGATTCTTCTACATAAAATCTTTGTTTCAAAAGAGTAAATCTCAAATCTCTCACAAACATGGACAAACTCACACATTAGAAGACACAACAAGAGCGAGAGTGGTCGCTTATTCGGCAGAGCTTCTTCACCATTTAGGCTTGCCTTAAGATAGACACACTCCTTCTCCCTCTCTTCTTAGTAAACATACATTTGAATTCGACTCTTAACTAAATCCCAAAAGCTTACGCTCTATGGTAATTCATATATTTATATATATATAGATAGATTTCAGACCAAAACCCCTCCCTTGCAACGTGGTATTGCAAAGGTTGATCGGCTTATGCAGAACCAGCTTGTTCGCAGAGGTCTAGCAGATCCAACGTCTGCAACAAAAACATCATGGTTAACACATTATCTTAACTAAAGTTCTATTTGCCTCTACTTCAATCCAAAAACCCCAAATCCATGGATACGGGCACGCACCTCGGGAACAGAGAGCTCAAGGCGGAATTTGGGGCCATCGTAGTGATGAAGAACAGGACGGAAGGAATCTTCTTCCAGGGCTTTGCAGATTTTCCTAACTCTGATCCTTACCTGTTACGATTTTAGAGAAAGAAGTAGAATTGGTACAAGATATAAGAAATGAAGATAAAAACCATTGTGATTGTAAGTTTTACCTGAGCCGGGAATCTTGACTCTCCTTTGCACTTTTTGTCTTCCCAAGCAGTTGCATCGATATTAGTACCTCCAAAAGTCGTTGCCTAAAACCAGGAAATGGTATGTCAAGACCATTGTTGTTATGATATGAGATAACAGGAGAAGAAGCAAGAGAACAAACCTCAAAGATACCATGGAGCTGGTGAGTGGTGTAGTTGTATAGAAACAGAGGCAATCCAGGTGTTATTGCCCTAACAGAGTCTCTGTATCTTGGAGGTAAACCTGACAAACGACACAAGATTTATAAGAAAGGAATGAGAAAAGCCGATATAAGCAAAGCAAAACTATCTACTTGCAGACTGAATTTCAGTAGAGCACTAAGAGAGTGTATGGACAGTTACCAAAGAGGTGACGTTTCAAGTCTTCCTGCATGGTATCGTTGTTGCAAACAAAGATGTATCCGCCAAGAACTTCGTTCCTCGGAAGCGTCTCCGATGCAGGCAGGGTTTTAAATCTCTTGTCAACAGCCAAATTCATATTTGCATTATCATTGTTGTTGTTGTTGTGTTTGTTGTTGCTCAGCTCTTTGTTAGTAACAATATTGCCACTATACTTGTTAACTTTCGGGTTCCCTGCAGTTTTGAAGTCGTTCTTCTGGAAAACGGTGTTCATGTTGTACACATTGCTCTGCATCGAAGCTTTGCCCATGCCTCCTTCTCCATATTTGCCATCCAAGTTCAACATGTTGAAGTTAAGGTTGTTGTTCTCCTGGAAGCTAAACTTGTCGTTTGGCCTGAACTCAGTGTAACCTTTGGAGAGATCAAGGTTGTTCATCCTTTCCCCTTTGGTTCTCGTTTGCTCGGCCAGCTTCGTTGCCACTGTGGACCATTTGTGATCCTCTGATGCTCTTGACTGACCTCGGAGCTCATCACCCAACTGCCAGAAGCTGTCCATAGCTCAAAATCTACCAAAACCACAGAGATTGTTACAAAGAATGAAAACAGAAAACCACAAGGAAGAATATTTCAAGTGCAAAATGCTGGATTAAGCTGGTCATGTAAGCAGAGTGCAAGAACGGGTCTATAAATCAACACGATACCATCATTTCTTTCACAATTACCATTTAGGTTATCACCAGTTCTTGAATTAGCTTCAAAATCGACCATGTTCCATAACATTGAATAAAAAAACACCGAAGTTTTCACTCTCCATTTCGATCAATTTAGAGGTAAATACAATCAAATCTAAACACAACATTCAGGTAAACTTGAAACCCAAACCCTAGTCATCCAATTCTTTAAAGAAAATCCCAAATTTATCATCAAAGATTTCATAAAACGATAAAACTAAGCTCCTGGACCTGGACTAAGAAAAACCAAAGCCCTAAATTGATCGGAAGGTTTAAAAACACCCATAGATTTTGGAGGAGAATCTTAACGGATAAGCATCAAATCGAAAAAACAAAATTACTAGATTTAGGGATTATTCAGAAAGGTAAACATAGAAATCGAGAGAGAGATAGAGAGAGAGAGAGAGAGAGAACAGACCTTCTGCTTCGGTTCCTCGAAATCCGCCGGACGTGAGGATGAGAAGCCGAAGAAGGAAACACGTCAGAGAGAATGAGAGAAGAAATGGTCCTGAATGGGTGGATCTGTAGATTTATCAGACTTACTCACCCAAATAGCCCCTTCTTTTCTCCGTTATTTACCTTGTTTTGCCACTGCCGTATAAACCACGCGTCATTGCTTCAGTAGCTTTCAAGTTTGAAAATTTTGATCGAGTTTCTACGATAGCTGACTCATTCTCGACCGTCCGATTCAGTTGACAAAATTTCAGAAAATATCTAGAGAAGGATACAAACAAATATCTAACAAATATCTAGAGAAGTATACAGACAAACAAAATTTCAGAAATTTTCAAAATTCTCAGAGTTTATTTAGTTTGTTTTTTTCTAAAGTAATTAGATATTTTGTGGACGTAAAAACCAAAAAAAAAAAATTTGTGAAAGTTTCTTAGTCCACTATTTATCGTTCTAAAGATATATTTAACTGAAAACACATACATATATATTTTATATAATGACAACTAATAAAATCTACGATAACTTAATAAAATCTACGATAACTTAACTGGAAACACATATATATTTTTTAATGACAACTAATAAAAACAGAAAAATCGAAAGAGTAGTGTTTATATTTTATATACACAGTTTAAAAGCTTAATTATAAGAAAGTGCGAATATTATAGACTAATAAAGACAAACTTACTAAAAATCCAAAATACTGAGCTTTAAATTAAAAGATCCAATCCATATTTACGGCGTTTAAGTCATTATCTTTCAATAATGATGAAACAGTATAAACTTAACTTGTATATAGTTATTTTCAACCTAGATCATATATTTATGTTGTATCTTGTTTATCTTTTTTTTTTGCTTAAGGGTTAATGCTGTATCTTGTTTTGCTATGTTACTATTATGTATTTCTACCCAAAAAATGTTACTATTATGTATTGAATTTACTCTACCCTCATTAACCACATTGTTATTGTGTGTTCTTAATAAAGTGTTATAATTTGATTTAAAACTGTTAGCGAGCGTCCATAAATTATAAACGGTGGAAAATGAACAGTTTTTAGATAGTTTTTATATACTTGAAATACATATTTCTATACTTGAAATACATCTATACTATTATTTGCGAAGTAAAAACGCACCAGAATCGTCCT
>OVBC01001663.1:0-21182 GCA_900406465.1 Noccaea caerulescens
TCTCCAGCAGTAATCATTTTTCTCTTTTCTTTATGTATTTCTCCATAAACTTGAAATTCTGTGTGCGATTGTTTTGGATGTGTGAGTATTTAAGCTTTGAAACCAAATCGGTTAACCCGTACCCGACCCGTACCCGAGCCTTCACACCCGTACCCGACCCGACCCGTACCAATTACCCGAACGGTTAAGGTAATTTTCGAACCCGGTTAACCGAAACCCGATNGCTCACCGTAACTCCCGTGAGTGTATAATGAAGACTGGAACGGTGTCACCCGGTGAATGTTGTTTTTATTCTAAAGCTTAGCCTATACATACACGTCAGAATAAATCAATACTATTAAACAAAATACAATATGGTAACATGATTAATATTTACGTTTGAACATTTTCCTTCGCAATTATTTTTCTTGCCCAATAATTTCCTTTCCAATTAAAGTTTACTGTTTTTATAATATAAAGTTCTAAAGTTGGGTTTGCTTGTAAAAATATAAAATAAACGCTTTTGAAAAAACAGAACCACACCTCACCAACTTTTTTCCGAATGTTTGTTTCCTAACCTTTTTTTCTTCTTCTCTTTGTTATCACTTTTAGTCTTTTTGATATCTAATAGGTAATACCATCATTGATTTCATCATATGTTATCCTTTTCTTCCTTTATTCCTAGCTTTCTGCTAAATTATTTGGCACTCGGTAAAAATAAACAATCAAGCTGAAAAAAACAATCAAAGTTTGCGAAACAAAAGTTACATAGAACTATTTAAAATTTTGTTACGCAAAATATCCAAACGTGTCTTAACGTTTTTAGAAGATTGATTTATGCCATTATTAAATGTCAAGCATCTAAGATATTTTTGCATAAAAATGTGGTTTGCAAACAAGTTTTGACTTTTAAAACTGCGTTTTGTCTCTGTTTCTATCTCTAAACTCTCAGCGTCGGGAACGTTGTTCTCTGGAAGGAGAAAGAAAGAGCTCAACGACCAAACTTCCGACGCGTAGACCTTTTTTTTTATATAATTATTTTCTCCTCTGTAATCTCGTATTAAAAATTCTCGACATACGATCTCTTCTCCTTCTTCTTCTTCTTCTTCTTCGTCGTCGTGATCCTCATGAAGAAAATATACGTTTTTTATTTGGGGTTTTCGTTTTTGCGTGCGCCAAATTTTGACTTAGAATTTGCGTAGTATTCAAGCACATTTCTGGGTTTATTCGTTTTAGTAGAGACATTGATTTTGTCAAAGTTACGTTCTTATATAAAAGGAAAAAAAAAATTCCTTTTTCTTTCTCTTTACTCTTTTTTTTTTTTTTTCCTTTCTCTGCCCCATGTTGTAGATTCTTAGATTCTCCCCCAAATTTTGAAGAAAGGAGAAACTAAAGGGTCTTTTTTTGAGATTCTTCTATTGCTACGGTTTCGTGATTAGATCGTTTCGTGTCACCGCGAAAAGCGGAGAGAAAAATCGTGTCTTGGAGTTTTGGGTTTTTCTGTAAGCAAATTGGGATCTTATCTGATCCCGAATTCCGCCTTAATTTTCTCAAGGTAAGAGGTGATTATTTGGAAGCTGAAATTTACTTGATAATTCCATTCTGGATTGGTTTCTCATTTCGTGGGTTTTCAATTTTTGAAATTCGTCTGATAGATATCCGTTGAGAATTGCCTAATGGTTACAGGTTTAAGGTTTAAGGTTTAATCATAGTTTGTAGATTCAAAAATGTTGTTGTTCTGAGGCTTTTGATGTTTGGAAGTGAACTAGTGAAACAACTTCGTTTTGGGTTTTTAGTCTGAATGAAGACTTGAATCAGAGAGATTCGACGATTGTGCAGGTGAATGAATTTAGCCGCATTGTCTATGAGCAGATAGATTAATTAAGCACTATGGGTTGGTTTAACAAGATCTTCAAAGGCTCTAGGCTGCAGCACAATCACAATGGCTACTACGAGAATTATCCGAATGCCTGTTCTTCACATGATGAGCCTAGTGCAGATACAGATGCTGAACGTGATGAGCCTCATACACAGGAATCATCTACCTCTGAGGTTAGGAACGTCATGTATGACTTTGTGTTTAAACCTTTTCTGAGCTTGGATTGGAGATTTCCAGATAGTCAAATAAGAAGCATCATCTCGATTTCTCTGATTCTTTATAGCTCTGCTTTCTACTGTTACTTCAAGCTTTTTCGTTGTTTTTGTTTACTAGGATACTTCGAATGACCAGGACCAAGACATAGACCGTGCAATTGCATTGTCTCTTTTAGAAGAGAGCCAAGGGCAGACAAATACAGGCGGTGAGTGTATTTTCCGGATTGTTAATATGAAGGCATAGTTTTGTTGTTGAACTCGGTTTGCTACGTTTAACAATAAATAAACAAAAAAAAAATTGAAACGCAGGCAAATACGCAATGGTGGATGAAGATGAGCAACTTGCTAGAGCCATACAAGAGAGTATGTTAGTTGGGAATTCACAGCGTCAAAAAAATGGAAGCACGTATGATCATGAGAATACATATGGTACTGGAGATTTTGGGAATGGACATATGCATGGAGGTGGAAATGTATATGCAAATGGAGATATTTATTATCCAAGACCTATTGCTCTTTCAATGGATTTCAGGTACCTAGATTGCAAACCACTAGAAGATTTCTGAATTGTATAACACTCTAATATCTGGTGCAAATGGATAGTTTTGTCTATTTGTTAGTTTTATTCAACAGCTAGATAACTTGTCAACAACTTGTCTGCATAGGATTTGTGCTGGCTGCAATATGGAGATTGGCCAAGGAAGATTTCTGAATTGCCTTAATTCACTATGGCATCCACAATGTTTTCGATGTTATGGCTGCAGTCTCCCGATTTCTGAGTACGAGGTGAAACCAAGCTCTTCCAAATTCTCTTTTCTTTTCTCCGGATCCACTTAACCTTTATATTTACTTATAACATGTTTCCTTTTTTTTTCATATAGTTTTCAACATCTGGAAACTACCCTTTTCATAAGGCTTGTTATAGGGAGAGATATCATCCAAAATGTGATGTCTGCAGCTACTTTGTATGTAAATCTCTAGCCTTCTTATCTATATATATATATGTGTGTTGTTTTCTTCGGATCTTGCACTTATATTCTGTTGCTTTCTTTTTTTCCCTTTGTAAATTTTTTGGACAGATTCCAACAAATCCTGCTGGTCTTATTGAATATAGGGCACATCCTTTTTGGGTCCAGAAGTATTGCCCTGCTCACGAACACGATGCTACCCCAAGATGTTGCAGTTGTGAAAGAATGGAGGTGATTTCTCTACTCCGCTAACAATACATCTATTCAAAGTTGAAACATTTTTTGGGTGGAAGTTGACAACTTTTCTATATTTTGCAGCCACGGAGTACGACATATGTTGCGCTAAGCGATGGACGTAAACTTTGCCTCGAGTGTTTGGATTCAGCTGTCATGGACAATAGTCAATGCCAACCTCTCTACTTGCAGATTCAAGAATTCTATGAAGGGCTTAACATGAAGGTAGAGCAGGAAGTTCCTCTGCTCTTGGTTGAGAGACAAGCACTTAATGAAGCCAGAGAAGGTGAAAAGAATGTGAGTGAAACATTACAATTTTACTTTAAGTAATTACTTGAAACTATCACATTTTTTGGCTTTTTGCAAAGTGTTTGAGCTTTTCACTGTATGCTTCTTAGGGTCACTATCACATGCCAGAGACAAGAGGACTCTGCCTTTCAGAAGAACAAACTGTTAGTACTGTAAGAAAGCGAACAAAGGGAAACTGGGGTGGGAATATGGTTACAGAGCCTTACAAGTTGACACGTCAATGCGAGGTTACTGCCATTCTCATCTTGTTTGGTCTCCCTAGGCTACTCACTGGTTCGATTCTAGCCCACGAGATGATGCACGCGTGGATGCGGCTTAAAGGTGAGTTTCTTGCTCCTCCTAATATCTTATCTGACTGCTTTCTTCTCTTGTTTCATATTGTTGAATCCACTATTACATTGGTGGTCTTGAAAAGGATTCCGGACACTGAGCCAAGACGTTGAAGAAGGAATATGTCAAGTGATGGCTCATAAGTGGTTAGATGCCGAGTTAACTGCTGGTTCGAGAAACAGCAATGCTGCATCATCATCTTCATCTTCTTCTTCTAGAGGATTGAAGAAAGGACCGAGATCTCAGTACGAGAGGAAGCTTGGTGAGTTCTTCAAGCACCAGATCGAGTCTGATGCTTCTCCGGTTTATGGAGACGGGTTCAGAGCCGGGCGGTTAGCTGTTCACAAGTACGGTTTGGGAAAAACACTTGAGCATATACAGATGACCGGGAGATTCCCGGTTTAAGAACCCTCATGGACAGATGTCTTCTGCTTTTCTATTTATAGGATCCTTGGTAGATTGTTGTTATATTCTTTTGGTGAAAATTGAATCTTTCGACCATATTCATGTGTGACTGAATCACAGTGTAGTCTCTTTTTTTTACTTGTGCAAAGAATCACAGTGTAGTCTCATTTGATGATTCTTTTGTATTCCTGTTATTCCTGTTAAAACCGGAATTGGTCATGTAAACCAAATCTGAATCAAAAAGCCAAAACTCGAACCGAATACCAATCTAAAGGTTTCTCCTTTACACTCTCTCACTCTTCGTCGCCGACGTTAATCGTCGTCAATCGTCGACGCACTCAACTGTACCCTTAAAGTTAAAGGCTTATACCTTCAGACACAAACAAAGAACTCACTTTTGACCGGTCCGTAGTCTAATTTGGGCTCCTATGATTAATTATCCGACAACGATAATTTACTGATGCTCCGGCAGTCTCCGGCACGCGTTGTTGCCTCTCGATTGCTTCCGCTTCTCCACTCTCGTGGATTCTCCGAAGCCTCTAGAACCTTACGCCGCGAACTTCGGGTAGGACACAAGCGGATTCGACCCGAATTACTCGAGCGGGTCTCGCGTTTGCTCGTGCTCGGAAGGTACGATGCTTTACATGACCTCTCTATCGATTTCTCCGATGAACTTCTCAACTCACTCCTCCGCAAACTGAGGCTTAACCCAGAGGCATGTATCGAGATTTTCAATTTGGCTTCGAAACAGCAAAAGTTCCGGCCAGATTTCAAGGCGTATTGTAAAATGGTTCACATCTTGTCCAGAGCTAGAATGTACGATCAGACGAGATCGTATCTATGTGAGCTTGTTGCTCTTAATCACTCCTGCTTCGTTGTATGGGACGAGCTCGTTCGGGTCTTCAAGAAATTCTCATTCTCTCCTACAGTCTTCGACATGATACTGAAAGTATATGCAGAGAAGGGTATGATCAAGAACGCTTTGCATGTTTTTGATAACATGGGAAGCTGTGGAAGAGTCCCTAGTTTGCTTTCTTGCAATAGCCTGTTGAGCAATTTGGTCAAGAAAGGTGAAAACTTTGTGGCTTTGCATGTTTATGATCAGATGATTAGCTTTGGGGTTTCTCCGGATGTGTTTACTTGCAGTATTGTTGTTAATGCTTACTGCAGAAATGGGGAAGTGGATAAAGCCATGGAATTTGCAAAGCAATTGGAGATTTCATCTGGTTTGGAGCTGAATGTGGTAACTTACAATAGCTTGATCAACGGGTATGCTATGATCGGAGATATTGAGGGAGTGACAAGAATGTTGCGGTTGATGTCTGAGAGAGGGGTTTCGAGGACCATTGTTACGTATACTTTGTTGATTAAGGGGTATTCTAAAAAGGGTTTGATGGAAGAAGCGGAACAGGTGTTTGAACAGCTAAAGGAACAAAAACTCGTTGCGGATCAGCATGTGTATGGTGTGTTGATAGATGGATACTGTCGCAATGGTAAAATCAGTGATGCTATTAGGATTCATGATGATATGATGAAGAAGGGAGTGAGGACAAATACAACCATTTGTAACTCCTTGATCAATGGTTATTGCAAATCTGGTCAATTAGTCGAAGCAGAGCAAATATTTACGCAGATGAACGATTGGAGACTGAAACCGGATCATCATACTTACAATACCCTTGTGGACGGGTATTGCAGGGTTGGTCGCATTAACGATGCTTTGAATCTTTGTGATGGAATGTGTGCAAAGGAGGAAGTTGTACCAACAACTATGACTTACAATATTCTTCTCAAAGGTTTTAGTCGTGTTGGTGCTTTTCATGATGTTATAAGCCTTTGGAAGATGATGGTAAAGAGAGGCGTGACGGCCAATGAGATTAGCTGTAGCACTCTACTCGAAGCATTGTTCAAGCTTGGCGATTTTGACGAAGCTATGAAGCTATGGGACAATGTCTTAGCAAGAGGTCTACTGACAGATACGATAACTTTAAACGTAATGATCAGTGGGATCTGTAAAATGGGGAAGGTCAATGAAGCTAAAGAGATTCTAGATAATGTGAAAGATTTCAGATGTAAGCCAGACGTGCAAACATACCAAGCGTTGAGCCATGGTTATTACAAAGTTGGAAACTTGAAAGAAGCTTTTGGGGTTAAAGACTCAATGGAGAGGAAAGGAATCTTCCCCACCATAGAAATGTATAACACTCTAATATCTGGTGCTTTCAGTTGTAGAGACTTCAATAAAGTGGTGGATCTTGTAATCGAGCTACGTGCAAGAGGATTAGCACCTACTGTTGCTACATATGGAGCTCTTATCACGGGGTGGTGCAATGTTGGAATGATAGATAAAGCCTACGCTACTTGTTTTGAGATGATAGAGAAAGGGATTGCGGTAAATGTGAATATTTGCAGCAAGATTGCAAACAGTTTGTTTCGGCTTGATAAGATCGATGAGGCTTGTTTGCTGTTGCAGAAGATTGTGGATTTTGATCTTCTCCTTCCCGGTTACCAAAGCTTTAAAGACTTTCTTAATCCTGATGCTACTAAGTGCCTTCAAACACAGAAAATCGCTGATTCTCTCGAGAGTAGTACTACTCCAAAGAAGCTCTTAGTTCCCAATAACATTGTGTACAATGTTGCTCTCGCAGGTCTCTGTAAAGCTGAGAAACTCAAGGATGCTCAAAAGCTCTTCTCGGATTTACAATCACATGATGGGTTTGTTCCAGACGTATACACATACACAATCCTAATCCATGGATGTGCCATCGCTGGTCAGATAAATGAAGCCTTTAACCTGAGGGATGAAATGTCTTTTAAAGGTATTATCCCAAACATTGTTACATACAATGCTTTGATTAAAGGCTTGTGCAAGTTTGGGAATCTTGATCGCGCCAAGAGGCTTTTACGTAAGCTTCCACAGAAGGGCATAGCTCCTAATGCTATAACCTATAACACAATGATCGATGGACTGGTAAAAAATGGTGATGTTGCTGAAGCTATGCGTTTGAAAGAAAAAATGGCTGAGGCAGGTTTGGTTAGAGGAAGCTATAAACAAGGGGATGTTGGAAAATCGAACGAGGTTTTGGATCAGGTGATCAAATCAGAGAGTGCAGGTGTGATGGAAATGGATTCAGATGAGAGTTGTGAGTTTAGGATAGTTTCTGAAGCAGTAGTATGATGACTAAAGATATCCATAGCCTTTGTGAAAATATATAGCCATTATGGTGTTAGGATAGTTACTGAAGCATTAATATACTGTTGTAATGTTTGATTGATTGAATAAATGTGATTGGTTAGTTGCTTCAGATCATCTTAAGCTACAAGATTAGTATAAATGAAACAGAGTAACGAGATTAGTATTCATTGCCTGATATGTTGACGAACATATCATTTCAGGTCTTGACAAATTATCTATTTTAAATTTAGATACTTGACCAACTATTGATATCAGTCACTAGTCTTGATAAATGATAAGATGAACATATCAAACCAGTAAGCTCTCTATTTCAAAGTTGTTCCTTCCGAGCCAGATAAAACTGTGACCATATAATGTTGTAATGTTTGATTGATGAAACAAGCGTGTAATTGATTAATAATTAAGTTGCTTCAGATCAACTCAAGCTAGTGTGGTTAAATTGACGAGCCACCTCTCTTTCCTTTTCAGAATGTGAACAACCACAAACCTACCTTTGATTTGTGTTTGTCATCTGCTGAACCAGAGAGCTTACCCCGGTTTGGTTCGTTTTGGTTTGATTTTAATGGTGGTCCATATATAGTCAATAATGTAATCCTAAGGTCACGTTTTGGCTCAGAAAGCTCAGAAGTCACTCACTCAACTTGATATTGTAGAGGATGAAATTTTAATAAAAAAATATTTTCTTCTGTTTTACTTTTCTTATAAAAAGTTTTTCTTAAATGATAATGATAGTACGAACCTACGAAGATAAACATCAAATAGTTATCCGTTTGTAGTGAAATTGACATAATCTGCCATTTAATTGGTGGAAACGTCGATGTTACATCATTTGGAAAGAACTCAAGGAACTGTTGGAATTTTTCTAGGTTGGCCGGTTTGTTTTTTATTAATGGTAGTTTAAGATCAAGAGAAAAAATTCAGCCGATTCTTTTGATTATAAAGGTGAATTTTCTAAATTACATTTCGTGCCGGAAAGAAAGCTTAGTATAATTTCTGCACTACTAAATATACCTACGAAATATATTTCCACTTAATTTACATTTGATGTAAATCTCTTTATAATACATCCTATACGATTTGGGAGATTTTGAGGGTATATAATTTTAAAAACTTTACGAGGAAGTGAAATGTACAGTGAATTGTTTTCTTAACCTAAAAAAGGTGACAGAAAAAGAGGCTCAAAGGTCAAACTGTACATTAATGTATGATGGGACTTTGCTCGTGCTTTATTCCCCTTCTCTTGCTTGTACCACCGACACTCTGTCTCAAATTATTTATTAAAACTCAGCTTAATAATTTAGTTTTATATTAAGTTCGTGGATCAGTTAATTAATAAATTAAAATTATGATCTCGTTACTTCATTTAAACAAGCACGTCCCGGGTGACCGTCACTTGTTTGTTACTTGGTTTATTGCTTGATTTGCTTCTTTTATGTGCAAGTATATATTTTTTCTTCTAAACAATGTTACGAATTACTAACAATCTATTCCTACAAAAACATTTCTTCTCTCAAAATATTTACGTAACTATTTTCTAGGATCTAGCCAGCTAAAACCTAAAAAAATGTAAATATACGCGGACAAAGGCTTTTACTACGAGATGGTTTTCTATGATTTGGTATTTTTCTTAAAAAAAAATGGAATTGATAAACTTAAGGCATGTGGTTTTGTCTTAAAGAGGGATAACATAAATTCGAAAATGAGAGAAACACATGTGCTCTTTTAACCTACGAACCATCGACACATATAGAATCGGACATCATGTGTACCTTCATTTATATTATTAGATTCTTATCGTTGGAAAGAATAATTCTATTTACTCTCATACTCTCATATGTACAATTGCAAACGCATCGTTTTGTGGCTTATAAACGCGCAATAATAATTCAAGTGGCTTACTAATATTTGTTCACTTTTATAGTTCAAAACAAAAACATGAAAATAACAACGGGCAAAACGTAAACTGTCTTTTTCTTGTCATGTTTACTTTACATACGTAAACGCGATAATTCAGTCGCTTCCATTTATATTATTCACTTCTATATACTCCGGACAAAACCGATGAAAAAAAACAACGAACAAAAGCAAAATGTTTTTTTTTTTGTTGGTCACAATTTTATGAATCGATTTACATTAAACAAAAAAACAAAAAATCACCTGTATATATTTATATATATGTGTATGTATGTACCGGTATAATAAGTAAACCGACTGGTCAAGAATCCAAAGCGAAGGGAGTTTGAAGAAGATCGTACGGAGACCAAAGCGCGTCCAACGGACAAGGCCGACCAGCGTCGAGCCTAGCCCATGGCTTACCTTTCCCGCTCCAATGCAACAGACTCACCGGACCAGGATGCAGATCTCGGCACAGTCCCCGGAAATTATCCCCACCTAAACCGTGCTGGTTCCACCGATGATTAACCGGCTTAATCAAACCGGCGAAAACCAGCAAAAACGGCGGTAAGGAACCGAGCTCGTAAATCCTCATTCGCTTTTGCATCGCCATCCAATCCTCGATGCGTGCTGTGTACGCGCCTTCGCGCCACCGGGAGAGATCGATCACCATGACTCCGGTGTTGAAGTAGCAGGCCTTTCGATCGGCGAAGGTTAATGAGAGAGTCGGATTTGACCAGAAGGCTGAGGTGAAGTAGGAAGTGAAATTGGCGTTGCAGTATTCCGGCGCGGCGAGGACGGAATCGCGTCCGAGATCTGTGGCGACGAGTTTGGCGATGTCGTCGACGAGGATTAGATCGGAGTCTAGGTACACGACGCGGCGGACGCACGGCGGGAGGAGGTCGGCAAGGTAGCTCCGGGCGTAATTTAACGGGCAGTCTAAGGCGGAGCGGATCGAGGAGGAGATTAGGCGGGAAACAGAGGAGACGTTGAATACGTAGACGGTGAAGTCGAGGTAAGGGAACGAGGCGGAGATGGTTGCGCGTAGGGAAGAAGCGTCGGCGGAAGCGGAGGCGACGAAGTGGAAAACGATGTTTTCAGGGCAAGAGGAGTGTTGGAGGACGGAGAGAACGGCGGCGACTGAGCCGCGAATGTAGGCGGCGTCGAGTGTCATCGCCACGTGGACAGCTCGGCGGGAGCAGAAGATTGGCTTGGCCGACACGTCATCATGATCATCATCATCTCCGGGGTCGATTATGGGGCAATCAGCGGAATTGTAAAACTGTGGTGCTTCTTTGAATTTCTGGATAATTGGAGAGGCGTAAATGGGATTGATAAGAAGAATGATGAAGAGAAGCAGCGAGAGGAGAATGAGAAGACGATGTTGGGACATGTTTCCTCAGACTCTGATTGTGTTGGAAGGTTTCTCTTCTCTCAACTGAGAAGAAGAGCTGTCTCAATGACTTTTTATCATGTGAGTGTGTGTTTATGAGAGATAGATAAAGGGTTTTGCTTAGATTTTGGGTTTCTCTCCTGGAATTTATTTATTGATTAGATTCCAAGCCCTTTTCATCTTTTTTTTTTTTTTTTTTTTTTTTTTTTTTTTTTTTTTTTTTTTTTTTTGAACATAATTAGTCCTGAAACATATTTACTCTGTCAGTTAAACAGCGAAAAAAGGTTTGGTCAAATACCAGTTTACTGATTTTTAGAAGTTAGGACTTAGTTGTTTATTATATGGATTGAAGAAATCTGGGAATTTATTACTTCCACATGTTTACCGAAATCTATTGTAGATCCACATTATAGGCTATAATGTATTTAATTGGTGAATAAGTTGTTTATTAATGACATTTTAGTCTTTTTATTTTCGTTTATTTGTTTTTCTTACAAAATGCAAAAAAAAAAAACAAAAAGAAGACATGGAAGTTGATATATGACAATGATAAGTACTTATCATAATCAAATTCACAAGCGTAATATACAGTGGCGGAGCTAGCCACAAAATCTACATGGGTCAAACATATATTAACCATATATTACAAGCAGGGTCGGGCCGTAATTAGTGGAGGTCTAAAGCAATTTTCAAAATTATGTGGTTTTTTCAGAAATTTATTTAATAATTAAAAATGTTAATAATAAAATTTTAATAAACCCAATTTATATCGGTATAGCAAGGGCTCGTACTCAACACTTTAGAAGTGAGGAACATTTTACCAATGAGTTAAAGAGTTACTTTGTGAGTTGTGGCCTGAAAAATTATATATATATTGTGTGGCCTAAATCTTATACTTTATTTGCCTTATGGAAATGTCGGCCCTAATTACAAAGGTCATTGAATAAATTCTATAACATTTCATCAAATATTTTTTTCATCAAATATTCTATATTAAATACATATAAATTTTTTTTTTTAATGAAATTTGACATAGGTCAATTGACCCACGTCCGGAGGTGCTGGCTCCGCCACTGGTAATATATTGATAATACTTATATTTGTCTGTGCATACAATGCAAACAAATAGTTTTTTGGAATTCGAATTTTCCAGATAAATATATGTCGATGATTTGTATGTGTGGCTAGTACTTACTACAATCCAAAAGTGCACAAGAACAGGGGGAGATAAAAACGTGAAATGAATGTGTTGAGAATATTTTAACGATCTGCACACAAAAATTGAATTATAATATGTACATGACTTGGTCAATAATTCTTATGGTTGAGATGTTTATGTTTTAGCTGCAAACTTTATAGTAAATCTATTCGTTTCTCTTATATAAGTTTCTTTTGTTTTTCTTTGAAGTTTCTGTTATGGTCCTTTGTCACTTTCCATGACTACGAAATTTGTAGGTGAAATGAAATATATATGACTAAAATTTGATCCATTTTTAAATTTAGTACGACGATTTGCATTTTACAATATTGCTGCCGCGCTTTTTTGGGTTTGCTTATTACTTGTAGTCATTTATTTTTCAATGATTGAATATTTTCTTTATTTTCTTAACTTAACTTTAAGGGGGCTCATGGGCACATGGTCAGGCAGTGGGTTTCCCTTTTCCTTTTCTTTCCGAATTTCAAACTATTTAATAATTGTAGAAAAAATATCTGAAACTAAAATTTAGAACAATCGATAAGTTTAGCTACCATGTAATTTCAAAGCACGGTTTATTAAAAAAAAAGTTAGTTTAGTTTTGGCCGATCCATCTTTTACTACTAACTAAGCTTGAAAAAAATAAAATCGTGATAAAAACTTAATCGTAAGTATATAACATTATCATCTTATTAACTAACTCGTAGTCTTTATTACAGACAAAATAATGCTAAGAAGGAAATCTGAATCCACCATTTTTAAGCACGTAGGCTCATTTTATATAGTAGATCTTATTGGTAACTTAAGTTAAGACGGTAAAAGGTTTAATCGTTCTTTCAATTAATATTTGGATTGATGATTGAAATATATGATTCAATATATCATTTTAAAAACGGTTAAAATAATAATTAGCGGTTGTATACTGTGGAAATAACAGATGAGTTTACATACAAAAAATGAGGTTGTAAAAGCGGTCGTTTTGTTGAGATTCTTAAATTTTTTAAAATAAACTTTAAAAATGTCATTTCTGTCGTTAATAACGATTCACTATTTGTTATTAATTAAAAAATTATTTAATTGCTAGCTATAATTTAGATTTTAGCCTTTTTTTCTTTTCTTACCGAATATTTTTTTAACCAGTTGAAAAACTTGTAACTATTTTGTTTACTAAAGATTATCAGTGGAACCTAATACTGATAATAATTATGTTGAATAAACAAGATTTCATATATTATAAAATAAAGTTTTCCATATAAATAAAATATCAACAAAAATTTCATTATATAATAAGCACTTATCAAGCATCATATAGATAAATGTAGAAAAGCAAGACGCGTGGGCCAAACGTGAAATCCTACTGGTACGACTTTTCTTTCATCACCAAAGGTGAAATCGCGGGTACTTTGGGTTGGAGTCTTTTGAGTTTAGACTTGTCTTTTTTACTTTTGCACTTTAATAAAAAAGTTTTATTTTAAATGAATTCCATTCATATTGTAAACACCCGCGCGATTGAGACAACTCATTACAATGCACCATATAAAGATCCCTCGAGAAACGATTAGCATGGTTGTTCATATAGTTTTATCGACATATAATATACGAAGATGTTCGAATGTAAATATTCGAAAATGTCTGGAAGTCCATATTATCGACATGGTATTATTTTTATGGCCATAATAATAAAAAAAATATACGTGAAAAGTCGAAGACCATAGTTTTAACATATTTGATGTTAGCTTACACTTCCCTTGTATATATATATATTCATGAAAAGTTCGAAACTCAAACTAATCTTAAAATTCACTACTGCTAAATTACAGTACAGTACGATAAAAGTGAATTGTTTGTGAGAATGGATCTTGAATCTCAGCCCTACAACCACGACTTAGTTCACATGTGTTCAACGTCTAATTTAACTGGTAACCAGGTAATTAAATATAAACGTTTCAGACTTTAGAATTTTTATTTATATGGTTAGCAATCAAATCCTACTTGCACAATGTTTTTCGTATAGTTTCATCGAGTAAAAGTTAGAAACCAATGTAAATTTTAATCACGAGAAAACTCAAAATTAATAACCTAAATTGATCTGTTGGGCTATCGTTTTTTCTTGAAACACACATTCACTTATTTTCTACGGGAATTGGATGCTAAAACTCAAAGCATTGCAAGAATGCGAGGTTCCTTTCTTCTATATACTTCAATATATATATATTTTAGACAAATTTAATTATGATGATCTCATAGTATATGATGAGTCTCATAGTATGAGTAATATTTGAACGACAGACGCAGCTAATTTGATTTCTCTTCTTCAATATTTTAAACGTTAAATTTGAATCCTGCTTCAAATAAGCACCTACCGTATGGTATTTAAACTAAAACATATATAATAAACGAAAAGTATCTATAACAATATCAATATGGAGTCAATATTAATCTGTGTTTTCTTAATGCAAAAAATATATAGGTTTCTCTATTAAATCTACATATGGCATGCACATTAAATAAAACATAGAGAGGACCGTAATAATAAATAAGCATGTGTCATGTCATGTGTGCATGAAGGGAAGCCTTTTTAATTAATACATGTTCATGTATGTATGCGCACTATAAATATGAATCTAAATTTTTAGAGAGATATGCAGAGGAGATTGTGCATGTGTGTCACTGTGTGTGAACTATCTGACAAAAAAAGAAAAAACCTATGATGGGTCTCAATTCAAAGGTAGTTAGTTACTTATAACTTATAAGCATTTATAACTTCCACGAGCCCAAATGCCATAACTTTAGTCATCTTCTGAATGGTTACATCCGACTTCCTGATAATTTAGAAAAAGTTTGGATGCATTGACTGCGTGTGCCATAACTTAAAACCGGAGAGACAAGTGATCCACGAACAGTTCGATTGTTCAAAATAAAAATTAAACTGAAGACTTAAGCGACACGCAAATAAAAGAAATTAAGTAATTCAAGACATGTTGCCTTCCCATATTATTTTACATACATACTAGTACTACAAGTATTTTTTAGTAGAAAAACTAAAATATTTAGTAAAATGTATATCCGTAAACCCTGGTATTTATGTAAAAATCATATATTTAGTTTACAGTACAACTGTTAATTTTGATAGATAATACTGACGTTGTGAACAGTATATAACTAAGACAACAAATATATGATTGAGTATTTTTTTTATTCCCCAAGGTACACAATTCTTCTGGTAGCTAGCTGCTACTACTACTACTACTATTACAACTTACAAGTAATAGGGAGCATCTTATGTCTTATCTTCCAAAGCTAACACTAGAGAATATCTTTTTGCTGCAAAAACTTAGCCGAAAAGGGACGCAGACAAAGTAAACTTAGAGTTACAGACAGAGTAAACTTAGAGTTAAAAAAAAAAAAAAAAAACTTAAAGAGTTACAGACAATTCTGTTAACGAACAAACAAACAATGTGCAGACAATAATGTAAGATTGAGCCATCACTAGATTCGTTTCATCGAATCATTGCATAGCCTCTAATTCAATCAGAGGCTACCAAAACGCGTTTGCCAAAAAAACCAAGACATAATGGTGAAGAATGATCCATTTTGAACATTATGAGAACAGACTAAAAACAACATAACTCGCAAACGCAAATCCTTAAGAAACATCAGTAAGAGAATCCGGCAAGTATTATTATTAACATATGAACAATTTTGCTAAGAACGAAGATTACAAGCCAAATCACACAAATTTTCCCGAGTTTTGATGCCAATCAGATCTCGAATGAAAAAGTGAAGGAAAGCTAGCTAGCTAATCAACTTCCTCACTAGCTTAAGAAGAGGGACAACAAAACGATGACGAAAACAAAGGCAAGCAATGCCTTCAAATGGTAATCTTGCTGTCCTTGCCTCCCCGTGTGCCGGTAATAACTATGCAAATGCGAGTGTCCTCCATGGAAAGGGTTCGAGAAACCGTGAGGGAATCCCCCAGAAGCAGCAGCTCCATACATGGCTGCATCAGGGAACCCATGGAAATGGAGGTTGAACAGCGAAGGAATCAAACCGCCAAACGCCGCAGACAACGTAACGTTCCCGAACCTCGCACCGGCCATCGGAGCTGCAAACCCGCCCATGAATCCTCCAAACCCGTGGTGAGGAAAACCATGGTTAGGCTCCGGAGGCTGCGCTGTTTCGGGTCTCTGTCCCGACGGACGGCTCGGCACTTGGAGCCCCGGGATGGACTTGGATCGAGGGTCGGCAGATGATTTGCCTCTGCCGTAGAGAGGAACCAGTCTGTCTTCTTCGACGACGGCTTTGCAAACAGGGCATTCCTTTGACTGTGAATGGAGATGGAGCCATTTGTATAAGCAGGGCCAACAGAACAAGTGGCCACAGAGAGTCACGATGGGGTCTTGAGCCAAGTCCAAGCAGATGTTACATTCAAAGTAACCAGAATCATTGCTGTTTGTGTTGTTGCCGCTAGAACAAGAAGGGATATCAGACATGTTTCACCCTAAAATCTCTCTGGATTTTAACTCCCTACACACCAGGATTTTGATTAAGTAAACAAAAACAGAGGAAGATTAACTAAATAATCAACAAGTCTCATGGACAAAACTGATATTAGTTCGTTTCAAAATTCCACGAAAAGTGATTCCAGATTCTCAACAATTTCTGGATTATTAAGCCTTAATCGGAAAACAAAAAATAATTCCAAACAAACAAAACAGAATCATAAACCTCCAGATCTCTCCGTTAAACCACTACAATCACTAAGTCGTATATTCCGGAGACTACATAACCAAAATTATCTCGAACATCGAAACCAAATCAAGCATATCATTAACACAGAAAGTCTGAAACGAAGACCTCCGGAGATTCAGAGAGAAAAAAGAAGAAGAAGAAGAAGAAGCAAAAGCAACCAAAAAACAGTTGGAATAATCTGGAAACAAAGTAATGATCGGAAAATATACCAATTAAAGAGAGTTTGATTGGCGCGATGAAGGGATCGATGATGGATCGGAATCCGCGAGGAGAAGCTTTTGCTTAAGGGCTAAGATTGGTCGGAGACGGACAATAGGAGGAGGAGGATCATCCAAGGAAAAATCTTTGAGAAAAAATAATATTTAATTAACCTCTTTTTATTTTGTTGTCTGTTTTTTTTTCTCTAAAAAATGGTTCTATTACACTTGAATATGACGTGTCCTCGACTGGTCCAGTGGTCCCCATACCCACGTGAGAACATGTGTGCACGTGATGAAGAACTAGTGGGCTATTTAAGTCAACTATTTCTTATTGATCGTTGGATGAGAATCTAGTAAATTTAATGGATGTAGATAAATAAATAAAACTTCATTTATTGCTGTCACGTATGTGCCAGGTAAGGATATTATATTATTATTACCTGGCTTAAGTCAATTTCACAGTGCTAGGTTGACTTTTTTAAGTTATCCTCCTCAAGTGCAAATCACATCCCTGAGTTCTCTTCTCTGCAATCCACTGAATCTAGTTCGAGCAGATCCTACTGGATACGATTCCTTCATCGATCATCCCTAATATATACTCATTTTGTCCCAAAATATAAGCATCCCTCATTTGTAATTTTACAAATCGGAACTGTTGATATTTAGGAATAAATGGAGTATATAACAGACGCATAACATTGTGTCCTGGGCCATGCCATGGGCCAAATGGTTGTATATTAGTAGGGGTTATTATCTTAACGGCTTAACCATTTGTATGTTTATGTTACTCCTTGCGTTAAGTCTTTCATTCTCTACTGATACAATTTAAGCATGTTCGACGAGTTCCATTGATAAAGTGTTGCTGAATTACCCATTGTTAGTTGCGGATCCATTTGATTTTTTTGAAAAAAGTGTGCTGGTTGAGTTAGAAACAACAAGTCATAAACATGTTCTGATTTGATCGGTGAAGGAAGTGTCACGTGACAAAACATCCGTAAACCGATGAAGTGATTTTTGGTGTTGGTGTCAAGCGACACTAGGAAGATGTTGGTCGACACCGGTTATTGAGAATTGCGTCCAGTTCGATTTAAGTCATTCGGTTTGGTTGGTTTAGGCGAAAAAGTCCTAATTCGCTGGAGTAAAAGGAGCAGTCGCTTCTCTTTTGCACAGTTTTCGAGATTGGAGTTTGCAGAGCCGAAAAGTAGAGTTTTTGGGGAGATTTTCGAAGTTTGGAGCCAGATCGAAGTGCCGTTCATCGTTGTTCATTGCTATCTCTCTTTTTTCCCTTTTGCAATCCAATTTAGAGGTGAGTGCGTGACCGTAGGCTCGTGATTACTAGGTTGAATGATTTGTGGTTGAGTTCATGATGTTTTCATGATAGATTATGTGATAGTTGTGCTTTAGATCGTATTGATTGTGTTGACTTGATGATTTTCGTGTTTATGTGCTGTTTTCGTCTTTGGGCGTCGATCTGTGAGCTCGGTGTCGAGCGACACTAATTTGGTCGGTCGACACCAAGTGGAGAAGTGTCGAGCGACACCAAGTGGTATCGGACGACACTGGCGTTCTATGGTTTAATTGAATTGATCGGTTTAAGTGATTTAATTGGTTTAATTGGTGTAATTAATTATTTAATGGTTTAATTAATTAATTAAATGGTTAAAAATAATTTAATTATATAAATTATTTTAATTATTCGAAATTATTTAAATAATGGTTTTTTATCTAGAATTGCGTAATTGGTCTGTAGACGGGATGACCGTCTCACTAAGTATTTATGAAATACTTTTCCCTAATGTGATGCATGTAAAAGAAAAGTGTGATCATAGAATAAAGCCGAGGAAGAGGATGATATGATTTTATTGTTTTATGTGTTTCCGCTGCTAGTCTAGTGAAACCTGATGTTTAGGTTGCTAAATTTATTTTATTATTCTGGAATATAGTTGAGTTTAATTAACTGATTATTTATTTATTGACTATTTTATTGAGAACTTCTGCATTATTTAATTAAAAAAAAAAAAATTGGTTGTTTCATATATTTGGTTTGTAATGGAAGAAGCATATAAGCAAACTTGCTGTCCCAAAAAAATATGTTAACCTTATATTTGCAGATGACAACATGTGAGAGAGAGAGAGAACACCCGTCGTAGATAACTCCTGTTCTTTAGATGCTTTTGCTTGTTCCAATGTAAATACATGTTATCTTAATTTGTACATTAAAACCTTATATGATCAGTAGGTGCATGTCATGAAATAAGCTAACTGATAAGATCAAGTTTGAGCCTTCCTTCTGGTCGTTTTTAGGTAGAAAAGTGGTGACGAACGTTGAAACCTAAAACCAAACAAGCCTTATAGGTTGGTTTTTGATACCTCCACTTCCTCTGCTTTTAAGCTATTTTGTATTAATTACTTTGTAATAAGTTCTAAAAGAATTGATCTCAAAGCTACAAATTATGGAGGGCGAAAATATAATGAAATAGCTAAGCAAGTAGTA
Source organism: Noccaea caerulescens (assembly GCA_900406465.1). NCBI lineage: Eukaryota > Viridiplantae > Streptophyta > Magnoliopsida > Brassicales > Brassicaceae > Noccaea > Noccaea caerulescens. Next base: position 19,443 of record OVBC01001663.1, read on the forward strand.
GTACTATTATTTTCTCAAAAAAAGGAGAAAGAAAAAAAGAGTCGTAGTACTATTATCTCTAGGCACTCTCTTAATTAGCCATCTAATTCCGAGACTTGACAAATACATCACGTACCGAGAATTCTGGAATGTTTTATATTCACAATTAAAGGGTTCCGTGGTAAACACGAAAGATGTTGGTCTTCAGGGCTATCAAAGTGGATTTGAACTCTTCAACTTCTCTCACCGGCGTTGCATCGGGGAGGGTTTAGGCTTCATATTCTTGTTTTTTTTAAAATTCATATTCATTTTTGATCCGTGGTAAAATTCATTATCAATCATAGACTATCTGCTTACAATTTTTGCAAACTTTGAAAAAAATCGATGATGGTCGTGGACATTCTTATGTCTATCCACGGATTTTACGGGATATAGTCTGTGGCAAGCTAAATTTCTTTTAGGTTAGTTCTCTAACCCCTTCCGTTTATCCTTTGTTTTTGTTTCTCCTTCTAGTATGAGTCTGTTGTAGACTGTAGTCCTCTCTCATCAAACTTCTCCTCTTCGTTTATGACTTTATCCCATGCTTATTTTCTCGCGTACTTTGTAAGTTAACGGTATGATTTAAGGATCCTAAGTCCTAACTTGGACTTTTCATTTTTATAATTTAATGACAATAAAAAATAAAAAAACGTTTAACTAGTGTTTGAACGGAAAAGAAAAAGGATTCATGTCGTGTGTTAGATTTGTTGAAAGATAACAACGTGTGCTGGAAAATCTACTAATCGTTTCTTTTATTTTTTGGGTGAGAAAATCTACTAATTTAGTAATTTCAAGCAAACCCTTTATCAAAAAGATTCTACAAACCTTTTAGTTTATAAAACTTTAAATGATCATTCTCTATAATTTATTGATTTGTGCTAATATTATCGTTTGAATTCGAACGTACATGACGCATATTGTTAAATTAATAAAATTCAAGATGGAACTAATTCTAATATAAATCTTGTATGTCAAAATTAGTTGGAAAAAAAAAGGAAAGCTCTGATTGTTCTGTTGTCATTAATATACAAGAGCCGGGGCTATGTAACCTGTATGAAACCCTCAATTTTAAGGATCTTTAATATATGGTATATATGTACAATTTTATTGGGACAGAGAGAGTAAATATTAGAAGAGAAACCAGAAAGAATTACACTAAATTAGCTTTCAACTCTTAAATTAATCCCTAATATATTAAAAGAGAATACACTAACAAAATAACATTTGTGTGATGTGTTATTAACAACAATGTCATTGCTTAGGTGTTATCACATGGTTCATTCTCAAGACAAATATTAATTAAGACAAATATTACTAGACTAATTACATTATATGCCATTGCATTAGTTTGGTTAAAGAATAATTTATATCAATGATTTATACATATTTCAGCATTTAATTATAAAGATATTATTATTCTTTTCATATCTTATCAAATATATCAAATTAATTATTTTTTTAAATACTACATTTTTTCTCTCATTTCTTGGTTGGACTAAATTTTATAAAAGTAAATAAATGATCACATTACCCATATATTAAAAAATGTATTTTTTTTTACACAAATTATAATTTGAATTTTTAAAAAGATATCAATTACAGAAATGATGAAAAAAAACAAGTATATCATCAAAATCCCACATTAGAAATGAAGATGTATGATAGTTCATACTTTATAACACTATTATAAAAATAACCAAAATGATAAGAAACCATAAGACT
>OVBC01001664.1:0-21181 GCA_900406465.1 Noccaea caerulescens
TTTGCATTTGACTTCAATTTGTGGTGTAAAAGTGAAAACAGCCCTTTGAGAATTAACACTCTAGAGATTTTATTTTTGAAAATGAACATCCCAAGCCCAAGAAATGTATTTCTTATGTTTTGAACTATTTCACCAATACCTCCTATGAAAATAATTAAAAATTAGTTATGCCTCCGCTGAACATCATATGATCTGTGGTGCTTAGAATACCGTCATCGGGCTCGGCCTTTTCGTTTAAGAAAATAAAACAATCATTAGTTATATTGAGTCGTTGGACAAAATTTTTGAACTGAATAAAGTTTTTTACCAAGTCCCTTTAATACCAGCCAAGAGCGTTGGAAAAATAATTGTTTCGTTAATTCAATCCAAGTCTTGAATCTTTTCTAGATGCATCTTAAAAAGTTATGTAAAACCTTAGTTATCTAAAAGTTAGCTCGATGCAAAGAAAATTAAATCGACATGCCTATATTTAGTTCAAAAAGAATCAATTGAATAGTGTAGGCTGGCCACATTTACTACTTTATTAGTAGGGTGAATTTGGCATATAACATAATTTTGACCCAAAATTAGGTGAACAACAAGATGCAAGATTATTATTAACAATCAACAAAAGGGTACCGTAAACGGTGTTTTTCTGGGATAGAAACGTATTGCATGCGACTGGGGAAAGTATTGTGAGAGGAAAGAAGATTTGTTATAGTTAATTGCATTAAATAAGATTTTTAATGCTTTCTTTTAGGGCTGGGCACAAGTACTTGTTACCCGCTCGATACTTGCTACTTGCCTCGTACTTGCCTTGGAAAAGCAAGTACCCGTGTAAGGCAAGTTGGGTAACAAGTATCAAAATCTAAATACCCGCAAATACAAGTCGGGTATCAAGTATCATAATTTTTTTAAATACCCGCCCCGTATTTACTTGACCCGTTTTCATAATGCAAAAAAAAAGTGTTTGTAATGGAGTTTCAAAAATTAATACCTTATAAAAGTGTCTTAAAACATGATAACCCATTATAATTTGAAAAATCTAAATGTTACGAGCCCATTTATTTGGATATGAAAAGCCCAAACTTAAAAAAACTTATTTTTCCAACGTCCCACATCGACTTCAGAGACTAAAGTGCTTAACACTTTGTGTCTATAAAAGGAAAAATAATTCCTATGAGTCCTCAGCTAACGGATCCGAATAAATTGTACCCCACGATTCTTGCTGTACAATTAATTTTTTTTTTATGCAAGTATCAAGTCAGGTCAAGTAACTTGCGGGTTTAACGGGTAAATTTTAGTGTAGAAATCTAAGCCCAAAACAGTTAAAATTTTTAGTTTTTCATTTTATTTTAACGGGTAACAAGTCCCGACGGGTACTTGCAAGTCTTCTAAAATTTGGCAAGTACTTGTTCAAGCAAATACCCGTTTTAAGCGGATCCAAGTACAAGTCCAAATTTCTATTACTTGTACAAAGAAATCCCGGGTACCCGACCCGTGGAAGGAGGCGGGTAGGGCAAAAATCCCGGGTACCCGACCCGTGCCCAGCCCTACTTTCTTTCATATGATATTTTCTCTATCATATTTCTTCTTTCCACATTTCTTTCTTTCTATCTATATTTTCTTTTTCATTTGTTCTTCTTCATTTCTTCGTGTTCCACTTGTTCCAAACTCATATTAACCAAACTTATTTTTGCCACGTGGACGAGCTCGTGAATGCTACCTCCCGACATAAATTCTATGACAAGATCAAATAAAACCATAAGAAAGGATGAATTTTTAGGACACTCTCATGTTTGCTTCTTCACCCGTAATAACGACGTCTTGTCTTTTGGTTTTGTCATTTAAATTTAATTCTAACTTGTATAAGCTCTTTTAACCGTTAGTAAAAATGGATATTCAACTTTTTCTTTTGGAAACACATCTTCATGAGCTTTAGGTAGTTCATCCAATTGTCCATCAATATCGAAATATATTTTGTACACATTTTGTTCAAAAGACCTAAACTAAACTATATGTTGTAATCATTTTTTATGGTTTAAAGTTTAACATTAAAATCAATAAACAATCACATCACATTATAATGCCTAATTTCGCTTTCAACAATAGTATAAATAAAAAATTAAGTGACACTAGTCGAGTCATATGCATATGATACATTAGATTTTTCATTAGAATCAATGTTTTAATGAGATTGTTTGTTTGTCTTCAACATATGATCACCCATAAGCAGCACTATACCAGAAAACATTATCCGGTTCGGTTCGAATACCCAAAATTTGACTAAATAATTTTCTACAGAGAGCACTAAATCAGTAAAGAAATGGCTGACATTTGGCTTCTATCACTTCTCTTCCTAATCACTTTTCTTGTTCTCGCCGCTATCAAGCGCTCAAAAATGACAGAACCACCGAAAATCACCTTCTCCTTCTGGCTTTTTGATCATCGGAAACTTACACCAGATCTGCGAGTAACAACATAAATCTCTATGGATTCTCTCAAAGAAGTATGGCGCTGTGATGCATTCCAAGCTTGGAAAAGTCCCAACAGTTGTTCTTTCTTCATCTTGTCAGATGTACTTTCTTTATTACATCAATATAAACATGTGAAGACTGAAGTGTGGGTTACAAGAAAGGAGAATCATGCTGATGTGATTGACTCCTCGAGAAAGTCCTTTAATGTAATTACTCCTGATCTCCCAATATTAAACTCCTGTTTCGACGGAAGTTTTCCAACAAACTTCATCCTCAAGACCAACAAAATCATGTTATGGTGCGTGGACATTGTCAAGAAGAAACATATTTACACCAATATTTACGAAGTGGGTGATGATGGTCTGATCAAGAAACAAGTTTACGGAACATAGGAAACTAAAAGGTTATTTAATAGAACAACTATTTGACATTGTAAATCTGACTCATTCTTTCTCTAATCTTAAATGCTCAGTAGTAGTAGTATCTATTCGTTAATACTCATTATAATATAGTACATAGGAACTTACAAAAAGTAAAAACAAAATTACAAAGAAATTAATATTTTGCAGATCACCAAAACAAAATCATGATTACCAGAGGGGTACATTCGATTAGTTTAATGAGAAGGTCATTTCCCGCAATATGATTCATTGAGAAGATGAGATAAAAGCAACAGTATAAAAGGTGCAATAAGAATTTCAAGCAAGGACAGAAGCAGAAAATAAGACCTCAACCTCTGAGAGAAACTCAAGTTCGAAGACAGGATGGGACCATTCAATCTTCCCCCAAACCTCGGATCCTCCACGTTTCTCAATGGAAATCTCCGCAGACCAAAGCTCAAAACTCTCATTATCGTTCCAAAATATGACAATGTTGCCAGCAGAGTTTCTGCTGAGTCTGAGGATATCATGACACTGGACCTGACAGCGCATGAGCGTGCATGGGTTAATAGTACAAAGCTCTTGTCTCGACGGTTGCAGCAGATCTTCCAAACCCTTGACTTCTTTCCAACCAAACTCATCTAGGTCACACCACATCACTCTCCCGTGACTAGCACGGCAGTATAAAAGCTCCCCTATATAACACAAATCGTTTCTGTTCCCTGGCTTAAAACCTCTGTGTGGTCCCATGCCTTGAAACATGGATCTTCCAGGAAATAAGTCCATGCATTGATGTTTCTCATCTACAGCGAGAAACTTCTTCTCCTCCTCTATCACCACACTATGGTGGATATTGTATATGTGTGGCAGCATGGGGACAGTCCAGTCACTCCAAGTTTAGGTCTTCGGATCGAAAACCTCTGACCAGTTTGAGTAGTTAGCGACCTCTCCGCACCCTCCAAACACGTAAATCTTCCCGTCTAAAAGGTTCGCCTGTGCGGAAGCACGAGGCATCTTCATGGACGCGACGCAGCTCCACTTGTGAGAGAAACAGTCGAGGAACCAGACATCCGAAGAGCGTTCGCCGTTTATGAGACCACCGAGTACATAGATGCCCTGATCCACTACCACGTAAGAGGACGATGATACCGGAGCCGGATTAGGGTTAGACGGGATCGAGCATAGCCGACGAAGCGTGGTGTTGAGGATGAACCAGCGTGGGTTTGGGTCAGGAAAGAAGCGCAAGCATACGTAGAGATTTTCCTCTATGGATGTCACGCCGCGGAGCTCAGGGGAAGCTAGGAGATTGCGGTGGCTCTTGCAGGCGACAGGCAAGGCATAACGGTCAAACCTCGAGACCTGCGACAGAATGGTCAAAGCCACCGCGTCTGGCAACGACCATATCCCAGACAATGACGTAGACACCTTCCTACGTTTATTGGCCGCTTCATTGGACATCGACTCAATCCGAATTCACAAGACCCGATCTTCTAGACAACACTGTTTTCTTTTTCTTCTTAGGGATCCAAAAAAAAAAAAAAAAATCTTTGATGTTGTATTTGAAATGAACTGAAATATAATCACAATTTAGTATTATTCAATTAATGATTCTAAATTATGTTTTTAAATCCAGTGTTATTGGATATCTTATTTGTAATCCATCATTAATAGATTTTCAAATCTAGTGTTATTCAATCAAGATTTAAAATTCTGTTTTAAAATCTAGTGTTATTCAAAAGGTAAATGACTTTTAAAATCTTTGTTTATTGAGTCATTTGAAATGAATTACAATGGAGTTTCATGAGTAAATTATTTTAAACAGAATCCAAGCTATATTGTAGAGATTTTAAAATCAAGTCCTATGGATTCTTTAAAATAAAATCAAAACTTTAAATCTAAAGGATTATAAAACCTATAGAATTGATTTTAAATATATGATTGAATAACACCCTTGATGAATTTAACAGGGTAGTACAAGTTGTATAAGTTTTATATAACCAGTCATACAAGTTGTATAAGTTTTATATAACCAGTCATATAAGTTTTATAAATTTAATGGTACAATAGATGATATTACAAAATGATGATACTATAGCATTGCATGTAATGCTCCTATACATGTAATTGTATATTGTACACATTTTTGTTATTTTAATTTATCATAAATATTTGTTTTATTTTTTAGTTCAAAAGAATATCAATGTATTAATATTTTATAAGATTTGTTTTTTCTCTTTTTGTGCATGAAAATTGCTTGGTTTTGTTCTCTCTTTATAAATCTGACTACTTGATTGGTCTTTTCTTTCTTGTGTTGTGATGATAAAAGCAAAAAAAAAGAGAGAACTCTCTCAATTAGGTTCCGATTCAATTATCTATTTCGATTATTATGATCCAAGTTCATTTTACACCAAGTAAAAGCATTTTTTTCTATTTGTTTTTAAGAGTTATCATGAAGACTCTGTTTTGTTTATTGTATACTTATGTTACTATTTATATCTTCTATCACGACATGTCTTCTAATATTTGATTTCAAGCTTCATTGATTCTGGAAACTCAAATCATGTAACATCGATGCAATAAATAAAATTCAATCCAATCTAACACGAATAGATTTAGCTTTCGTCATTTTGCTTTGTTTTGTGAATTGCTATCGTTAGCAACTTGACGGCCAGGAAATTGCATTTGAAATTCACTTTAGTAAACATGGATTGTAATCTGAGCATCGGTGGTCATCAGACACTCCATAAAATAAGAAACATGTCAAAAGTCAAACTAGAGATCCAATTTTTTTTGTAGGAGCTGAAACTATAAATCAGTGATGTCAACACAAGTGTAGAGTTTGCTCATGGATGTTCAAGTAAGTTCATGCTATACAAAGTGGTCACTGATATATTATGGTTTTTATGGGTTTTCACCATAATATAAATCTTGTTTATAGAGTTTTTTTAATGTTTTTGGAGTCTTTTCTAGTGTTTACAGGTTCTATGTACATTTGGAGCTGAATTAGAGATAATGAAGCTATTTGGAGCTTATTTGAGGACTTATACTGGAAAACTGAAGTCACTGTTGTTCCTGGACATTGGTGTCAATCGACACCATCCTTTTGCCAGAAGAGTCGCGCTATTTTAGAGAGTTTTGAAATTTTGCAGTTTTGGCCCAGAAGTTCTACTTATTTACAAAACAGTCTAATTCGTGTTTTAGAAGATTTTTAGGTTTATAAGCCAATTGTTAGGCTTCTTTTATTTTTATCTTATTTTCCATTGAGACTTGAGAGAGATTTTGTTCCAAAGTTTTTGGGGAGATTATTCTGCTCATCTGTTCGTCTGAGAGAAAAATCTGAACCCATGTTATTTCTATATTTCTCTTTAATGCAATTTATTCAATTTATGATGTTGTCTTCAATCACCATATCTGAGTAATTTGCTAGTTAAGTTTTGGATTTTTCAAAGGTTGAAGATGGATTGTTAGAATTGAAATACTGTTAGGATAATCTTATAGTTCTTCATCTAGATTGTGCTTAATCATTGACTTTTAGAATTGATCACATTGAATTTATACTTAGGATAATTAATAGATGCAAAAATATTATTAATTTCCTGAACTATCGAGCAAAATTCATATCTGCAAAGAAATTTGGTTTAGGAATTTTGTGAACAATTGAACCTGCAATTAATGTTTGTCTAGTTTATTGAATTTGTAAAGAAATTTGGAATTCCATAGGATTTAGACATGGATAATCTCTGTAACGAAAGTTGATTGGTTTTAAATTAGTGTTCATGTTCGAGAACGGTGCTTAATTAATATCATGATAATCTTAACTCTACAATTTTTGATTCAACCTACGAAATTCCAAAAGCATAGCGTTTGTCTCTATTGAATTTAACTTTATCAATCGATCACCTATTGTTTTTATTTAGTTTTGTTTGCATTACATTAATATCAGTCTTCTTAGCTTGTTTTGAATCTAGAAATTTATTGTGCAATAACTTGACGTTTGAATTCGATACCCTATTGTGCACTTGTAGTTAAAATTTAGAGAACTTTACACCCTATCAGTCACTACATGAGCACGTCTGATGGAATACATGTAGTAGATTCGATCTAAATATTCTTTCAGTCAGTCACTACACGAGCACGTCTGATGGAATACATGTAGTAGATTCGATCTAAATATTCTTACCGCTATTAAATGATTTAAACTCATTTGCTATTGTCTTTAGAATTATGACATTCACTGTTTTTATAATTCGTTTCCAGAAAACTATTTTTTAGTAGTATTCAAACTTTGATAACTAAACTTTGATTATTATAATATTATGGTAGGTTAAATATATGATACAACTGTTAAATCTTACTCATTCTTTCTCTAATCTTAAATGCTTAGTAGTAATATAGTAGTATAGTAGTCGTTAATAGTAACATCGTTATAATATTATAGTACATCGTAACTTAAAAATAAAAATTACAATAAATTAATATTCTATCTAACAGGAGGAGATCTCAGGGCTCAACCTTCATGTTTGCAGCTGGAACAGATTCTGTAATAAATAAACAAGTTTTAACAAAACAAAAAAAATCTTGGTAAAAAAAAAGGTAAAGAGAGAGATTTTAGTTTTCTTCACCTGTATCTGTTGCTTGAGGATCAGGTGTGACATCACCAGCTCCATAGTTAATGTGGATCACATTCTGAAGATCACCTTCCCATCCACTTGTTTCCTATTTTTTACAAACAATCACCAATACAAAATCAGGATTATGAGCTCGGATTAGTTCAGTTTCCTAGACTTGTTATACGCGTACCTGTCGTTTGAATCCACCATTCATGTGAGACAACGGAGAGCTATTGGCCCTACCGATGTTGGAAAGAGTCTGTTGCATGAAACCATGTGGTAACGGAGGATAAACCATTGACAGGTTCTGAGGAAATGGTATTGCAGATGAAGAACCCCCTCGTAGTTGAAGTGCCTGCAGCAATATATAAGTTTGGTTTATAAGAATCTTATGATGACTTTAGAATGATAAGGAAGAGCCTTCTGATAACTCTCTTACATCTTTTGCAAGAAGACCTTCAATGTTAAAGTCCATTTGTGGGTTCACAGTTGCAAGTTTCATCGACAAAAACTGTTTAAACACACACAAAGAAAGAGATGCAAACTGAGATTACAAGAAGCAAAACACAAAGAGTAATCACTGCACATAGTTTAAGATTTCAAACCTCAACTTGGCGCTGTAATGATTGCACATAGTTTATGATTTCGTCAAGCATAACTGCTTTCCCTGTCACCTGCACACACACACACACACACACAGTATTCATTTTTTCTGGATTAGCTTTGTTACCCTTTTTACAACATATCCATCAGAACCTAAAAGACTCTTACCTTGTTGCAACCCGGTACAAGATCTTGAAGAAACTTCATCCTTTCACTGATTTTTTCTCTCCTCACCTTTAATCACAAATAAACAAGTAATTAGATCATATTAACACCACAAAGAGATTTGCTTCTATTTAACTTCAAGTCATGGTTTAAGAAACTCTACTCTTTCTGCAAGACTGTGGCTATTTGTGGCTTGGCCTCTACGTGCCCTCACATGAATATATCCATCTTTTGGATCAGACGTTTGCTTCCCCTGTTGTTTCCCACTGTTTGTTTTGTTCCCCTGTGAATTCGGACTCTGCTCATCGTTCCGGTTCTTATCACCATTGTTGTTCTCTGGTTCTTCCTCAGATTGCTGAGATCTCTGTGATTCAGATTTCTACAAACAGAACAAATGTTATAAGGAGAGCGAGAGAGAACCAAAATTAAAGAGAGTAACTTCAAATCTTCTTTCACCTGTCCATTTCTTTTCCTCTTCTTTGAATCAAAGCCTTTGGAAGAAGTTTCGCCGCCTCCTCTCTGACCATTACCGCCACTAGACTGAGTATCCTCCGATACATTCCCCGATCCAGGAACATTCGGTTTCTTAGCTTGTTCACTAGCTCCAACATTTGAGTCTTTCATTGCTGTAGATGCATCATTGTGAGCTCTACCAACATTAAGTTCACTACTTGGACACTGCCCTTGAAGAAACAAACCAATGGAGTCCGGATTCACAAGCGGTTGATTCACCATATCGCTAAAGAGCGAGAACCTCGCCGCACGCTCTATGAACCCTGAATCAGCCGGAAACTGAGCCATGCTCGGAGGTAGGAAGCTACTCGGATTTGGCAAGAACAGACCATTGCCTTTAGGAGGCAACAGATTAGGCAGATTCCAAGCCATTTCAAGAGATCTATCGATATTATTACCCCTAAAGGAAGAGGAAGCATTACCACCACTGAAACCACCATAACCCACAGCTTGATGAACATTTGTTGGATCATACCAAAGAGTTTGCCCAAAAGACTCCATCATCTGAGACGGTGAACAAGACGAAGGACAAGCTGAAATCAGATTCTCTGTAGGGTATGAATCAGAGACCGGATTAGAAGATCCAGAGACTCGCCAATCTGCTGCAGGCTGATTATTAACCGAATCATAGTTTAAAGTGTTCCTCTTTTCTGCTGAAAACTCTTCTTTCTCACTTGTATCATCCATCTCTTCTAAACAGTACTAATCAATACCACTACAAACCAATAAGACTTGCCACACAAAGACGCACACTTTCGTCTTTAGAGATGCAGTGAAGGCACAATCCACCTTTAAGAACAAGAGAAAGCCCCAATCAATACTGCGAAAATCTGGGATTTGATAATACAAACACACATATACCTTAAAGACGAGCCAAGTACAGAAAAAATTAAAGACGAGAGCAAAATTTAAGAAAGCTTAGAAGAAGAATCAGTCAACGGAACAGAAAAAAAAAGGATCATGATGATTATTCCGTACAAACACCCAAAAAACAACAGCTTTAAAAAACCCTAGACCCCAGATTTAAGCAGATAATCGAGCTAAAAGAGACAGGAGAAAGATACCCATTTTCAGAATCTGTGCCACTTTTCTGTACAAACTTGAAATCTTTTCCTCAATTTCTCACCAAAAGCTTAATTGAAAATGGGTCCTTGGGTCAGATAATAAAACCCCTTTTCTCTGTTCTTCAGCTGCAGAGAGAGAGAGAAAGATAGCAAAGGAGTGGCTTTTTAGAAACGGAGAGAAAAAAAAAAGGAAGTGAAGAAGAAGAAAGGGGGAGAAAAAAAAATCGCAAAAGGTTCTGGATTTATACCCACGCTTGCATAAAAAACAGAGCTTTTTGATCATTAAACATAAACACCGCCATAGCCAAAGTATCCAAGCATTATAATTTGCAGGGGGAAAAGAAAAATATTTTTGTTCTTTGTCAAAGGTTTTAGTTTCAAAGATTGGTTAAAAATCGAATTAATCAAATTAGATTAGTATGGTTTAGAACGTAATTATTCCAATTCTAGCAATCGGCTGACAGCGACAACTTTCATTTTGGGGTTATCTTATTCTCTTTTTTTCTTTTGTTATTAAAATCCTCGAGAAACAGGCTTTCATGATTTCTTTTCTTGTTTTAATAATTAATGAGTTAGGTTAAAATTCCCAAAATATTTTGTACCTTAAGCCTACTTTATAAAATTGTTAATTGCAATCTTTTGCATACCAGTATTGAAAATTACCGACATAAGTGATCATTAATCCACTTCTAGTAATGAAAATATAGTATACCATAATTATTTGGCCTTGTAACTCAATATTTTTATACAACAAAAAAAAAACCTATGATTATGAGCTTAATGTTTGACATATGTATACTTATTTCAAGTCAGTAATGTGCGTACTTCCATCAGCTAGTTTCAATGTTGAATAAGTTCAAGTTTCCATATTCAAATGTTTTTTATGTAGAAAAAAAAAAAGACTATTATTTCCATTGCCCGGTGTTTATATAATACTATATGCTATAATGCTTGCGAATAATCATCACAATTATTGGTTTCATGTTCAATGTTTTGGATTTTGTACCGAATCGTAGGTAATTCTTAAACAAATGCTTTTATTTCCATGCACGGTTTGTTGGATATCTATTAAATAAAAAAAGTTATTTTTGTGTCTTTTGACCGCTTGCTTTCGCTGAAGAATATTTTTTTTGCAGCTCAAGTCTAGTTGTAAACCGTACTGCTGAGACTTACTAAAAGATTTCATAGCAAATATAATAAGATATCGATAAGAAATTAGTATTTCAATATTGGACATAGTTAAATCTTTTACTGTCGCTTGCAATAGTTTAATTAGATATTCAGGTTGCTACATTCTGTCAGCTTAGGCAGCTTGAGACGCTTTATTCAAATAAAAATTATTCGTACGTCTGAATTAGTCAAATAATCTATCAGATCTTCGTGGTTGATACAGGTCTTAAGTTACAATTATTTTGTTGGCAAGATAAAAATTTGCATTAAGTTCTTATCTTTAGGCTTTTAAAAAAATTATCCTTCTATTATGGTGCAACGTAGTGGAATTTCTCCAAGTAAGTTTTTTACACTGATATGATTCATTTTTAAATGGATTGAGATACATAGACGTTGCCCCAATTTAAAAATTAATTTAATCATCTCTGATCTATTGAAGTTTCTATTTCCGTTTTCTCCTATAATCTATAGAGGATGCAAAGAATATAATCAAATTACTTTAAAATATATTTTAAAATAGCTTAAAGTCATTTATTTGAATTTATTGAGTAAATTAAAGAGAGAGAAAAGAGTAAGGAAAATTTGAGAAGAAAAAATTTGGTAAACCGGTTCTTGTTCGCCTCGTTAATTAAACCAATGTTCGTTCAGGTTCAGCTCCTTTTGCACTTGGTCGCAAAGCCAACAAACTCCACCGTGAGCGGGTGGGTAATCGCTAAGACGCCTGACTGCACCAGTCTCCAATCACGTAATCACCTTAAAGCAAGTATAAAGTATCCTCAAAGTTGGTCACGTCACATGAATCTTTTTAGTCAAAATATCTATTGAATTTCTCGATAATGGAATCTTTTGCACTTTCACATTTCTTTGTGTAATGGTATTTTGATGAAATACAATTTATATTTTTGTTTTGTTTTTATTTTCTTATCGTGTGTCTATTGTGGAGTCTAGGTGCCTTTGGGTGTTTTCAATTGTGTTTGAAGTTTTTTTTGAATCATGTTTTGTTCCGTAACGTTTTGGTTAATTTAATTTCAGTTGAGTCTTGGGATTTTTAATTAATGTATTGGTAGATTATATGCTGATTATGGTGAATAATTATTGAATTATTCGTAAGTTTTCTTAATGCTAACCGCTACGCTTTGGTTTGTAAGAAAATAAAATTTCGGCTGTCATACAAATACAATAAAAGGCCTAATAATTTGAGCCTACCAAATCTATTTTGCAAATTCAATAGATAACGATTTCATTCAGTGCATTTATACTACTGCTAATCTTTTAATTAGCTTGCGATGTGGTCAAAGATCAAAGCACACGCAAGATCTGTCCTAACGTTAAGAAATGCACTGTTATCTCCTTTTTTTGCTAAAATTTCTGCATTGTTATTTTTTGGGTCTAACCTGTCAAGAATATAATTATGGTCTAACCTGGAGTAATTGAATACAATGTGGTACAAGAGTATATAATAATAAAAATAAAAATTTATAATGAATTAGAATAATAATTAAGATGTTGTAAGTTAAATGTTAGACAAATTTTGTTTCTTATGTTAACGTCAATGGAAAAATTGAAATAGTAAAATCAAATTTGAAAATTGCAATTGTACGAAAGTTATATAATTGAATAGAAAACTATGAAAACAAGTTATTTTACGAAAAAGATAATTGTTTATTTTAAAATCCGAAAGAAAAAGTGAGTTTAACTAGCTGATACGCCCCCGAACCCATTTTTTCATAGTTTCACAACTTATAACCTGATCAATAACCTCTATAACATTTTTGATTCTGAAACTCCATCCAAAAATTACCAATCAGTGGCCAAATACCTTACTTAAGTTTAGTTTTAAACAGTAACAACTTGCTGTATTATATTACTAACTAGGTAAATGCTCAATGACGCAAATTGTTTACATTTTCTTCACACAAATTCGTTGTTTATATTATTGGTTGATGAACAAGTGTAAACGTATTAACTACTAAGAGGTGATTAAATAAAATATTAGGGAAAAAAAGTAAAGGAAGAGTAGATGGACGGTCCAGTTAGCACAAGGATCGAAGTCATTATTAGTTGGCCTTGGGACTTGCAATTTCCAAACCTAAGGAAACCTTATAATAATGGAATCTCCAGCCCACACCTTCACTTTATCATTTCTACTTTTAATTCCCTAATTATAAACCATAGTTAATAACATTTTTTATTTTCAACAGCTATAATATTTTCTTTTTTGACCGATAGTTTAACTATATGCTGCATTATTAACTGTCAGTATTATTCGTTTGTTTATTCCTACTATGTACCTACTTTCTTTTTTAATTCAACATATAAAAGCTCGAATTGATTTGAGTTGATCGAGTTGATTTTGCGAACCAAAACTCCACTCATCATCACCACATGGTGTAAGTACTTTTTTTCATTTCAACTTAATTAAATATTATTTTTTAAGTTGAATATGTATACTAAAATATAGACTCGACGACCAAACAAATTATCATATAGTTTAGTTTCATCAGTTTTTAAGCAAAAATTTAGCCAAAAAACAAGTTTTTAAGCAAATTCAAACACAATTACAAACTAGTAATCGATTCTCTTTTTTTTTGGTTCTCTTGATATGAAGATTGTTGTAATCTCTTTTTTTTGTTGGGTTCCCTTTATATGCAGGTTGTTGTAATCTGCTGGTATGTGTGCTGTAACTCTTGAGGGGATGTAAATTTTTTTTTCTTATGTAAAATGGAATTTTAAAGTAAAAAAAAAACTTAAAATAGAAAGTAATGATTTAGTTAGTATGTATTTGGATACATCTATTTTCCATTTTGAAGTGAATAGTGGATCGCAAATTGGTGGGTCAAACATGCTCATTGTATATACGACTATGACATGAAAGAACATTACTCTCTCGAATAGTAGGTTTACTAATTGACACCAGTTTCTCCGACTAAAGCAAAGGCTTAGGACAATCTCGGCCATCTCAAGACCGTAAATTATTTAACGTATTTTTCTCATTCATTTTTCTTTGAAAGCCAACATTACTTTACCATTAACCACAACTTTAATAGTATAATATAGAGGGAGTTGGTCTATTAATAAAATAAATCTAGATCTGAAAGCTTATAACAATCGTACACGTTTTTAAGGAATCTGAGACAACCTTGATGACACGTCCCAATAGTTATGTAATCTCGTGCGCATAGTCTCTTTACCACAAATCTCTAGCCAAGTCACTACAAGAAGGGCTTAACCAAAAAACACAAAAGCACTTATGCTTAGTGAAACGATCATTTTTAATCCATATACAACCAATAATCTATTTTAACACATGCTGATAATATTAAGTAAACAATCAAACAAGCATGGTCTCTATACACTCGCGATTTTATTCGTAGTCACGGTCAGTCACGAGTCTAATTACATTCACTCTCGTCCCAACCATTTGCTCCCGAATTTCATCATATAATAGAACTCAAATATTATGTTATAAAAAAAAAATTAAATATTATGCCTAACGCACATTCGTAACGCGAAACCACGCACACGTATTATGTCCTATAATTTTGGTTTATGATATCACTTACCATCATAGTTTTAATAAATGAAATTACAAATATGCCACTCTACCATAGATTGCAGTGGTAACTGTAATAATAAAATAATAAAATTGTACTTATATAGTACTCCTTCCATTAGTTGTCAAGATATATTTAATTGAAAACATATCTATATATATATTTAAAATAACAACTAATAAAAAATAAAATGAGTATAATTTATTTAAAGTTTTGTATTATAAATACAAAAGATCACTCTATTTATAAACAAAATCATTATCTTCATGTTAGTTGTAATCATGTTATCTATACATTAAAGACAAAAATATGCTAAATCAAAAAGAATAAATTTTATTTTTTTAAAAAGGTTGCATTAAATTGTCTAACTATATCTCAAGGCGTGTTACAGCTATCACAAGAAGAGTCATTTTTAGAATTTTTTGGCTGTAACCAATAAGAAGACCAAAAAAGTTGTTTCTTCGGCTCCTCCAATAATTTAACGTCCACCACAGAGCCTCCTGCTAACTTGCGCACGACCCCACTCCCGAGTCTACAACTATCATGCGCGCGCTTTCTTTTTCGTTAGCTGACTTGTAAACAACCCGCGCATTTTAGCATTATCATTCCAGTCTCCAGGAAATCCCAAAATTCAAGCTTCGTTGACGGAGAAAAGCTCTGTTTCATCTTCCTAATCGGCCCGAATTCGAAAAAGCTCCTGTGGATTTCATCGGTAAGTTTTTTTCTTTCCAGATCCTAATTGACCCTCGAACTCTCTGTCTTCTCTGTTCCAAGTAAAGGAAAATCGACCATTTTAAATCTAGTTTGGGTTTTGCTTGTTGAATTTTGATCTTTCATGGTAAAGTTTGAATCTTTTTGGTATTAAATTAGTAAATTAGTAGTAGTTGTTGGTGGATCTCTTTGAAATGTTGAGTCTTTCAAGTATGTAGCAACATAACACTAACTAACAAAGTGAATGTATTCAATGAAACTTACTTCTCAAGTTGAGTTCTCATTTTGATTTGGTTACACATACTTTTTTCTTGGAACATTTTGGATTATAGGATCAAGTTTGCTTATTTGCTTGAATGTTTTGGTTTTATTTAATGATTGAATGGTTTCATATAGACGGATTTCGCTATGATTTGTCTATGGCTAGTAGTGAGAGAGAGAGAGAAGAAAAGTGCTTATAGTCCTTTGGCAAGAGTATGCGATAACTCTATTGGAAAGATAGTGCCTTTACTTGAGTATCCGTTTTGATTTCCATTATTTTGGATTAGATTTCTCCTTGTTTCCATCTAAGCGTTGAAGATTTTGATTTCCAGGGCCAAGAATGGAGGAAATCATTCAGGAAGATGTGAATAATGACGGTGAAGCCTTGTGTAGTATGAGTGAGGAGGAGCAAAAGATAGAAGAGATGTTGAAGATGCTAACAAAACTAGAGATAGACTCAGCTTATACTTGTGAAAAGCTACTGAACCTGCATGTTCTCCTTATGCACCTATTGGCTTGGGATAATGATCTTGAAGGGATGGGGACACTTGATTCTTCTGAAGCATCTTTTGAGAAAGCTTTGACATTTGATCTGTTATGCGGTATATTGGAGTCCGAGTTGAAACAGGTGGACGAGGTTTTGGATGAGCTTGAAGCACAAATTGTTGACACTTCTTATAAGTTATCTACTTGCAAAGACGCTAACTATATCGTTTTGGAAGGAAAGTTGGGTGAATCTGCAGAATCCTTGAAGCAGTCTAGAGGACAAGTCTCAGATATCACTTTGCAATTAGCCCAGCTTCGAAGAACACTTCATTACATAAGAAATGGAACAAGTAATCACTTATTTCATATGCTTTTTTGTGTGTGTTTTTGGATCTATTAACTTCTGGTTGAGTATTGACAAACATGTTGGCAGGTGAGAACGAGGAGTTTTCAGGAAACGGTCAAAGTTTAAGGCAGAAATATGCGCTGAGACCGACGGATTTAAGGCATAAAAATGCTCTGAGGATGCTGGAGAAGTCATTGTCAAGAGAGCTAGAGCTTGAGAAGAAGTTAATGGAGTTCCAGCAAAACGAAGAACAGCTGAAACTCAAGCTACACTGCACAGAGGAGGTATCTTCACGGATGGAAGAAGCATCAGAGTTTATATGGGGGCGGTTTCTTGAAGCAGAAAATTCTTCAGAGGTGCTTATGGGTATTTCAAAGGAGCTTGTTGGTCGTCTTCAGGTAATGCAGTTTAGTCAGAATGGGTCAGCACAACGAGAAACCGAACTTAAGTCTAAGCTTGAAGATTGCACTGCAGAGCTCGAAGCGAAAGATCTTCTTGTGCAAAATCTTGAGGGGAAAATTGCAGAAAACAGAGAGATTGTTTCAGAAGTACTCACTTTAAGGGAACGTGTGAAGTCAGCTGAGGAAAAACTGAAAATTACCGAGCTTGAGCTGAAAAATGTCAATGCCTCTAAACAAGAGATTCTGGTGCATCTTGCTGAAATGGAGAATGCGAATGAGTCTGTCAAAGAAAGCCTTTTCGAGGCTGAAAGCAGAGCTGAGAGTGGAGAAACCAAGATTAAGGAGCTAAACGCCGCGAATCTTGAACTTACCGAGGAGCTAAATTTTCTCAAAGATGCTGATGACAAGAAGACCAAGAAGGTGAATACGCTCGAGAAGCAAGTCAGGGAATTAGAAGTTCAGTTACAAAACTCCAAGGTATCATCAGAAGCAAGTCAAGAACAGCAGAACATGTTGTATTCAGCAATATGGGACATGGAGACACTGATCGAAGATCTCAAATCTAAAGCCTCAAAAGCTGAGAGTAGAACGGAGACAGTTGAGGAGCAATGCATTGTGATTTCAACGAAGAACTCTGTACTTAACAAAGAAGTGACCTCTTTGAGGCAAAGAGCCAAGTCCTTGGAAGCATCATTGGATCGAGCTTACGAAGAAAAAGAGAAAAATGCGCAAGAAATAACTCTGAGGAACAAGCTTTTGATGGATATGGTGATGCAATTATCTAGTGAAAGGGAACGTATACAACAACAGGTACTTTTGGCAATGTGCCTAATTGTATTCTTTGTACAAGCAAAGGACACAAATTAAAGTAAACTCTTGTTGATGCATTAGTGTGTTTTTGCAGCTATATTCTTTGGCGAAGGAAAATGAAAAACTGAGAGTGAATCAATGCTCAGCAGGAAGTAAAAACCAAAGAAATGGAGCCTATGCTGGGGAACAAGAGCTGGCTTTTCACGCAGATGGTGGCGGAATAGAGGCATTTTCTGAGAGTCTGCAGGCAGGTATTCAGTTTTTTTCTCCATAAGACAAACGAGACATTCTTAATAATTTATTGTGCAGTGAAATCGCTGCAAGAGTTTGTTCATTCATAAGAATGATGGATAAAAAGCAGACCCTCTCATTCATCAAGTTGTACTAATGTTATGTGGTTTTTAATTTGCTCTCTTTGAACAGGAGGATGAAAGAACAAGGGAAGAACAAGAAACTAATGTTGAATCGGAGGACCATTCTGAGTCTGAAAAGAGTAGCATGAACAATGAGATCAGAAGCACAAGCAGCTTGAGACGCATACCACTTTTGTCCATAGTTTTTGTGCTGTTTCTTTCATTCTTTGCTTTGGCTTTTGTTAAAGGAAAAAAATCTTCAATTTGATAATGTGTTTTATCTCTCGCTTGGCAATAGCATTAGCTCATTTGTACATTCTGTAAACACTCTATTATTTTGTATTCATATTCAAGCAATGTATCTCCAACTGTTGGTTTATTTTCCCTCTGCAAAAAAATAAAAAATCAAGCAATTATAATGGTTTCCTAAAATTGAAAGATCTCAAACTTGACTAATACAATGTGTAATCAAATAGTATGTGACTCAACTTGGTAAAACCTTCAAACAAAATATTTGTTGCCGTTTATTTTCTTCTATTTAATTAGATAACCCGACTTCTCTCATCATCATCACTTGCACAATCAAAACAAACAAGAAAACATTTCTGTAGATTTACAAATAGCAATGGAGAAAACTTCCCTCAAGCTTGTATTCTTGTTCTCCCTCACAATCATAGTACTTTGTATGCTTCTTCTTCTATGATAAGTTCTTCTTTGATAGAATATTTTTTGCTTTGGTTTTATACTGACGTTTTGTTATGTGTATTTTGTGAAGGTTCTTGTTTGAGTGATGCAAGAGAGATGGCCAAAGAAGAAGTGAATTGCATCGGCGGATGTCCTGATGGAAAGAAGAACTGTAACTGCTTGCCCTCTCCGGTAACACCTACAACGGACAAAGAAGAAGTGAATTGCATCGGTGGATGTCCTGATGGAAAGAAGAACTGTAACTGCTTGCCCTCTCTGGTAACACCTACTATGGACAGTCATGAGACCAATGCATCTTGCCGTAGAGACAACGAATGCATCAAGTTTTGTCCTAAGGGCTGCAAAATTGTTAACTGTAATTTTGGAACCTGTTTCTGTGAGTGTTAAGAGATTAGAAAACCACAATAGTTTTTACTTATAAGATAAGAAAGGAAAAAAAGATTTATTCAGAATTACATATAACAAAATTGTTCTATCTCAACATATTATTCAAATTATTAATAAATGATTTCCTTAACACTGGGAAACCATTTATAAGACAAGAGAGGAACAAGAGTTGTTCAAAGTTACGTATAACAAAATTGTTTATCTCAAATTATTATTCAAACTGTTATAAAGTGATTTCCTAAAGACTGAGACAACTTAAATGTAACTAATTAACGCACTGGTGCAGTCAAATAGTATATAACTCAACTTGGTTAAACATTCAATCCAACGAGTTGTTGCCTTTTTTCAAAAAATATTATATAAGAGAAACCAATTGGACTTCCATCTCTTCATCACTTGTAAAAATCAAAATAAACAAGAAAACATTTTTGAGTATTTACAATTAGTAATGGAGAAAAACTCTCTCAAAATTAGATATAACAAAATTGTTTATCTCAGTTTATGATTCAAACTGTTATAAAGTGATTCCATATATAAACAGTGAGAGAACCATTTATAAGTCAAGAAAGGAACAAAAGTTATTCAAACTTACATAAAATAAATTAGTGTATTCTCAACAAATATTATTCAAATTGTTATACATTGATTCCATAAACACTGAGAGAACCATTTATAAGACAAGAGAGGAACAAGAGTTATTCAAAATTACATATAACATATTGTTAATCTCAATTTGTTATTCAACTTACCATAATGATTTCCTAAACACCGAGAGAACTTAAATGTGACTAAATAATACAATGGTGTAGTCAAATAGTATAAAACTCAACTTGGTCAAACCTTCAATCCAAAGAGTTATTGTCTTTTAAAAAAAAAATTGTATAAAAGAAACCAATCCGACTTCTATCTCTTCGTCACTTGTACAAATCAAAATAAACAAGAAAACATTTTTGAATATTTACAATTAGCAATGGAGAAAAACTCTATCAAGCTTGTCTTCTTGTTCTCCCTCACAGTCATAGCAATGTGTATGCTCTTCTTTGGTTATATATATATATATATATATATATATTTTTTTTTTTTGGGTTGGGTATTGTATTTGACTATTGAGCATTGTGGTGTGTATATGTGAAGGTTCGTATTTGGGTGATGCAGAGATGGCAGAGGACGAAATGAATTACCTTGACGGTCCTAGCTTGGCGCCCATATCACCTATAATGGTGATAAATGGTTTTTGTCATAAAGATCTTGAATGCGGAAAGTACTGCCCTAGGTCCTGCACGTCTCGTGGAAGATCTTGTATCTGTTCGTGTCGTTCGAGAAAGTGTCATTGTGCGTGTTAAGAGATACGAGTTGAAACAACCAAGTTTTTTTTTTTTTTATAATTAAATCAACACTAGTGGAAGTCTTAAAACCAATAAATAAATAATATTCAAATCAACAATATTCAGCGGAAGCAAATAAAATGAATAAATAAATCTAACAATTTAGATAGTTCAATAAAACATAAAAGTCCTATCATCCTCTTCTTCGGCCTTGATTCCGCGATCACATTTTAATTTTACCTGCATCACATTGGAATAGAGATGCGTAAGTATTATCACAAATACTTAGTGAGACGATCATTCTGCCTACAGGCCAATTACGTCATTTGTAGACAATTTAACAATATTTAAATAATTACCACAATTAATAAATATTTTCTCATACTTAAACCATTTCCAAATAATTATTAAATAATTCTCATAATTAAATAATAATCTTAATTAATTATTAAACCAAAAATAATTAATTAAACCGTACCAATTAACCACTTAAATCAATTAAATCCATTAAACCGGATTAAACCATTTAATTTCAATTATATTTAAATTTTAACTGGATAACCAACCCAAACCGATTCTCGGTGTCGACCGACACCCGCTTGGTGTCGATCGACACTAACAACTTTGGTGTCGACCGACACCAGATTAGTGTCGCTCGACACCCGATTCTCTGGGCGAATCCGAAAGCAATGAACAACACAGTAAACACAGAATCATCACAAATATCACCCAAGACATGATCAAACACCACAATCAACACATAAACTCACGAAAATCACAGAAACTCATCTATCCATCAAACTCACACACAGATCTAGAGAATCACGGACTCACGACACTAATTTAGATATTTCCACTGTCGTGGCTCCGACCCCTATGTT
>OVBC01001665.1:0-21173 GCA_900406465.1 Noccaea caerulescens
TTTGTCCAAAAAAAGAGATGTACTTCTCAATTAATAATAAAGAGATTGCTAGAGATACTCTAAAGGTTTGTAATATAAGTGCGGTCGAACATGTTTGTGGAACAACATGCGATAATTAGATAATGGCCCAGCATTGATCTCTAGTATTATAATCTAAAACAAACTGTTTAGTGAATTTACCCAAAAAAACAAACTGTTTGATGAATGTATAATTAATAACGCCATATTCCAAGTGATGCAATCTAAAACATTGTGACATGCATGGTCGCATGGACAAGCATTTGAGAGATGCATCGTGTGCATATATAAAGACAACACAAAATACAGTACAAAATCACCATGTACATTGGTTTTACGCTTTTACTTGTAGGATCAGTTAAACGAGAGCATGATGACAACTTATCATATTTATGTACTTGTCGATGTTGTGAGGCTGATTCTGTTTTCATGTTTGTGATTGGTTTAATCTAAACCAGATGAACATATAAGTTTTGTTTGATTTGGTAACAAAAACCAAAGCTCATAAAGAAAAAAATGAAAATGACGAGAAGAAGAAAAAAAAAATGAAGACAATTGGGAAAAGAAAAGAAGCTTTTCTAGTCGCGATAAGAGTCTTAGTATAAATACATGTCATTGTCTTTTTTTATATATCTTTGTATCGATCAAGTTTTTCATTGCTCATTGATTCTTAAAGTTTGGTTTTAGAGCTTTGTAAACAGTTTACAAATTTAGTGAATTGCCAAATCGAATCGGCTCCAGAGTAGGTTCAATCATATCGATTTGATTGAGCTGGGATAACAAATCTCTTGTACATTTGTTCTTGTTTTTACTTACAGTTCTTAAAGCAAAATTAGTTGAGAGATTGTGAGGATTGTGATTTCTATTTCTAACAGTCAATTACGCGTAGACTATTTATTCGATGTATTCAATCAAAACCGTAAGTGGTTATGAATTTAATTAAACATCATATATCCCGAACATCTTAAGTTGGCCAATTTATTGGAACGAAATAGACAGATAACTCTGGATTTTTCTCTATTAAAATATTTTTAGGTGGATAGATAAATTTTTTTTTTTTTTTTTAAACGATTAGAATATTTGGGTTGGGAATAGGTAAAAGACAACAACATTTGAAAGAAGTGGTCGACTAAAGTAATTATTTATATTTTAAAGTATATTTTCTATTCAAATGAAGTGGTTTTCTAGGGCTGAGAGAGGAACCCACGACGACTTCATTCGAAATGTGAGAGTCTCTCGTTCATTTGATGCAGCGGTGTGGGTCCCCAACTCATCATTAACACATCCCTTAAAACTTAACCTTTCCTATTTGTTCAATTGGCACATGTAGAAGGTGTGGTTCATGGTTTCAGAACGCTCTCTGGTCTCTGCAACGTGTGCACGTTCTTTCTGCCACTTTGGTTTTGGTTTCTATTAATTAAAGTGGGTTTGCAAGCTCAAAATGTTCTAAAATGAAGCCCAAAGAATCAGGATAATGGACGGAAAGATTCGTTGATGGGCCCGTTTTAATTTCAACTGCGGACTTAGCTGCCATATAGTACTACTGGTTTAAGTTTGTTGTCAAATGGAAATAATTGCTTAAGATTTTGGACAGTCAAAAGTCTTATCCGGTAGCTAGCTGATGCCTTTTAATCAATCATCGGGTTAGGTTTCATCGAAACTAGGCATAGACTGGTCCTTCCTCTTTATTAACTACCTCATTCCTCCCTTCTACTGTCAATTTTGTGCATAAATGCATGCACCATTCATTGTTACAATCATTATAACTCATAAGTACATGTATCCTTAAACATGTAAAATTTTAGTGTGGATGAACCAAAATATCACACAAAAACCCTTTTCGATTAACCATAATAAAAGGTGTACTTTAAAAAAAGGAAAACAAGTTTATGGATGTACGAATTAACAGTAGTAAAAATAGACTGTGCTATGCATACAAACGTATTAATACATGAAAAGGACTATTACAAAAGCTGTTCATATTATCATTATATAATTATCATATATATGACTATAATTCCAAGCAATTCTAGGAACTAATTAACATTATGGATCAATTAATTATATCTAAAAGGTTTCAGCTTCTCGTTCTCTTTTTAGCTTTTTGTTCTCTATATTCTCTCATGTCCTTCCAAGTCAACGAGATTAGCCAAATGAAATTGTGTCACATGCGTATATTTCTCAAATGTTGCATCATGTTATTTGCCATATTAGTTTAATCTTTGATGGTTGCCTTTCGGCTTTCGCATGTGAAACTTTCCTAGTTGTATGAGTTCTTTCAGTCTGATTTTTAGTACCCTGCCTGCCAAAGTAATAGATTTTATCATTTCCGTTTATAACATAAAGTTTATCTCAGAAACATTAAAATAAAAGAGAACACTTTCACTTTAATCACACTCGTTCTACATTATATTGCTTTGCAAAATTGCTTCTTCCACGGCCGTCGTTGTGTTTAGTAGTATTACTTTATGTTTAGTGCCGTTGATTTTCTCAAAAGTGCAAGAGTGTCTGTTTATCTTTATGTCTATGCATCTTCATTGGATCAAAATCGTTTTACTCCGAACGAAGTTATTTCTCAAGGAAACTAAAGAAGAAGACAAAATTGAGTTTTCTCTATCATTTTATCTCAAATCTAAATTACATAAGTGAGGAAAAATACCAATAATTATAAGACGGGACGGGAATTCATCTTATTTCTGTCGGTGTGACATAACTCGTCAACTTTTGTTGTTGTGTCTGGTGAGTAAACTCTCCACGCTACAAACACATATTTTGACTTTCATTAAAAGGTTATGAGACCATTCTAAATTTTTTTTTTTTTTTTTTTTCTTTCTTCCTGTAACACATATTTTGGATAGTAAAAGAATATAAACTTTTGTTCACCGTAATCTATCACATTCAAACCCACATGCTGATTTGATGATAGAGAATGATTTCGACTTTTAAAAAACCACTTTCTCGTTCCCTCCTTTATGTAGACAGAAAAAAAGGAAACGAAATTAAAGAGATCTCCATTAGAGAGAGAGATATAGATTCGGAGGGAAATCTCACTCGCTCTTCGTAAATCTCTCTCTCTCAACTTCAAAATCTGAAAATTCTGGAGAGTGAATCAAGTCGAAAGTATTTGCAAGGCAAATGAGAAAGACTCTTCATCTTCTTCTTCTCAAAGTCTCTGTTATTCAATTCCTCAGTAGTGTTTCTGCTTTTACTGCACTTCATCCACCAGCTTCACAGCCTTCTCTCTCTCCCCTTTACACTTCCATGGCTTCCTTCTCTCCAGGTATCTCTCTCTCTCTCTCTAGATACTGATACTGATTCTGTTTCTTTTTTTATTAATGGTTTTGAAGTGATTTGTTTACGTGTGGTTTTTCGATCATTTATGATGATTAAAAAGTTTGCATCGATCTGCGTTTTTAACTTCAATTTCAAAAACCAATGTAAATTTGATATTCAATTATATACGTAAATGCTATTTTCGAGTGGATTGCCTATCTTCTAGGTATCCTCTTATCAGTTATTCAATTGTATTGGCAAGTTAAACCCCTTTTTTAGACTAGAGTGTTTGTTTGGGATAATCAAGAACTGGATTTGATTCACAACCACTCGAAAAAAGCCCACCTATGAGAGAATGAAATGAAGGGAAATCTCAAGAATATTTCTTTATTTGTTTTCTGATCTCAGGAATCGAAATGGGTAGAGGCCAAGAACACAAGTTAGATGCACACAAGAAACTTCTTATCGCCCTCATAATCAGTTCCTCTTCTCTAGGACTAATAATTCTGTTTTGTTTATGCTTTTGGGTTTATCGGTCTAAGAAATCTCCCAAAACCACCAAGCACTCAGGTAAACTCTCTTTTTCATCATCCTAAGATCAACAATGAGAAATCTGCAAAATTTATATCTTTGACAAGATTTTGTATTTGGATGTAAACTCATTATAGTCCTAATGGTTTCAAAGTTTTTCTACATTTGTTCTCTGTGTTTTCTCTGTTTTAATATCAATATGGTTTTTTATGCGGAAGACGCTGAGAGTGGGATTTCAATATCCAAGAAGGGCTTTGTGCAGTCTTTCGATTACAAGACACTAGAGAATGCGACATGCGGTTTCAAAGACGGTAATCTTATAGGACGAGGCGGTTTCGGATTTGTTTACAAGGCCTGTTTAAGCAATCACACTCTAGCAGCTGTTAAAAGGATCGAAAACGTTAGTCAAGAAGCAAAACGAGAGTTTCAGGTAACAAAAGCAAGTCCCCAAGTAGTTTCAAGTAAGCAGTGTTTTTAATTCAAGAATCTGATTCTGATTCTATCATCTTGAGATGATCTCAGAACGAAGTTGATGTGTTGAGCAAGATTCACCACCCTAACGTCATCTCATTGTTGGGATACGCAAGTGAAATCAGCTCGAGTTTTATCGTCTACGAGATGATGGAAAATGGATCTTTAGATGCACAGTTACACGGTAAAAAGAACATGTTAACCTTCCCATGATCTTGTTCTAGACCATGAGTTAAAATTATTCTTGATTTTTTTTTATAAAGTAGATAAAACAGATCATGTGAGCACATGAAATAAATAATCTTTGTTCTGTATAATATATTGATACAAATTTATTGTTTTGCATCATTTAATGGTTAAGGACCTTCTCGGGGATCGGCTTTAACATGGCACATGCGGATGAAGATTGCTCTTGATACAGCAAGGTACAATCAAGAGCCCACATTTAACAATCCTCTATATTGGTTTTCTCAATTGGTTAACTAATCTCGGTTTAAGTAAACCGTCTTTTCTTTTGAAAACACAAAACAGAGGTGTGGAGTATCTTCATGAGCGTTGTCGTCCACCGGTTATCCACAGAGATCTAAAATCGTCAAATATTCTCCTTGATTCTTCCTTTAACGCCAAGGTATAGTAGTTAACTTTAATCACTGAAAATGATTCTATTCTAAGTTTGTATCATAGACTAAACCAGAAACTTGGACCAAACTTAAATCTTGGTTTTTGTTTTCGTTGATACAAGAACCATTTGCCTTTTGCTTCAACAAACAATCCAAAAGATGATTATTATTTTTTGTTCCTCTCTAACGAAACAACATTCAGATTTCGGATTTTGGCCTTGCGGTAACGGTCGGGGTGCACGGCAAGAACAACATTAAACTATCTGGGACACTTGGTTACGTTGCCCCAGAATATCTCTTAGATGGTAAAGCATTCACGTTTCCATCTGTTTTTGGTAACTTGACTCGTTATCATGTCTTAAGAGTTTTTTTTAATGGTTTTTGGTTAAGTATCGTGTCTTAAATTTGTAGCCCATAGTTATCAACTTATCATAATGTGTTTTAATGTGACCCCCCTCCAATACATTAAATTTCTCTAGCATTACGTCTGAAATTGTTTGGAAAATCAAATCATTTTGATGTTTCATTTCAACTAATCACATGAAATCATTATTAGACTAGAGGCAATGGGTTAGCAAGTCGCTAAACAGAGATTATCGGTCTAGTTACCGGATAACCAAGGTTGTTTTACTACTCAGGAAAATTGACGGACAAAAGTGATGTTTACGCATTCGGGGTGGTTCTTCTTGAACTCTTGCTAGGAAGACGGCCGGTTGAGAAATTGAGCTCGGTTCAGTGTCAATCTCTTGTCACTTGGGTAAGTCCTCTTTTGGGGCAATGTTATTGCCATTAAGTACGTGCATGTACAGAATGCATTGATTAATGCGTGTACCGATTCGTAAAATTGGACAGGCAATGCCTCAACTTACGGATCGATCAAAGCTCCCCAAAATTGTGGATCCGGTTATCAAAGATACTATGGATCATAAGCACTTATATCAGGTTTGAGTCTCTTTTTGTTTTGGTTTTAACTTTTTAAGTTCAAAAGAAAAGAAAATGATTGCTTATTCTTTTGTTGAATTGTTAATGAAACCGGGAATGGTTTGTTCAGGTAGCAGCCGTAGCAGTGCTTTGTGTACAGCCAGAACCAAGTTACCGACCGTTGATAACCGATGTTCTTCACTCACTTGTTCCACTGGTCCCGGTAGAGCTTGGAGGGACTCTCCGGTTAGCACCATCGTCTTAAAGCAAATACTTGTCGCTTCTTTTGTTTGTGTTCTTATACATACGATTTGATCTCTGGTTCCCAAAGGGTTAATATATATACGATTCTGTTGTCAGACTTTTTGATTCAAGTAAATACTAGTAAGA
The DNA here is from genome assembly GCA_900406465.1 of Noccaea caerulescens. Classification (NCBI taxonomy): domain Eukaryota; kingdom Viridiplantae; phylum Streptophyta; class Magnoliopsida; order Brassicales; family Brassicaceae; genus Noccaea; species Noccaea caerulescens. Next base: position 6,225 of record OVBC01001665.1, read on the forward strand.
TATTATATATATCTCTGTTTTAATTGTTGCAATTTTAACAAGGACAAACAAAGCTGTAAGAAAGTCTTTATCCATACGTCCCTCCATCAACAACCAGGCCTATTGATTTTTGAACATTATCCACTGACCATTTTACCCTCATCAAGACAAGCCTAGAATTCCCAACTTCGTACATATCGTCACTCACTAGACTTGTCTCCTGTTGCTCTTTCTTCGATCTCGATCTGATCGTTTCAAAACCCTACAATTCTGAAGAAGCCAAGGTGAATAAATCAGCTCGGTAAATATCCTCAGAATCTCTGATCGAAACTTTTTTAGATTATCTTCCGTGGATCATCGTCACAATCACGTCATCTGTCGGAATTGCTTATCCTCACTGATTTGAGATCTGTGCATTTTCTTCTTTTCTTTTGGTTCCTTAGCGATTCCATGGCTTCGTCAATGCTTTCTCTCGGTTCTACTTCTCTGTTACCGCGCGAGATTAACAAGGTACACTTTTGGAAAAGATATTGACTTGTTCATAATCGCCTTAAGGAGAGCAGAATCAAGGAAGATTTGAGCTTATGAAACTACCCTTTAGGTCTTACCAAATTTCCTATTGGAGCAGAATGATTTGTTCATCGGTTTGTTCACGATCCTGTTCTCTTTTTTCTTTCGTTGAATGAACAGGATAAGCTAAAGCTTGGAACTTCCGGTTCGAACTCGTTCCTGAGAGCAAAGGTACAGACTAGAGAGTCTTTACTTTGTTATTGCTCAAACCTGAACCATCTGAATGACGTCTGTATTAGCGTATCTGAGATCATTGAATTTGGTTTCAGTCATCTAGCCGGGTGACTATGACGGTTGCAGTAAAGCCTTCTCGTTTCGAGAGTATAACTATGGCTCCACCAGACCCTATTCTTGGAGTCAGCGAAGCATTCAAAGCAGACACTAGCGAGCTGAAACTCAACCTCGGCGTCGGAGCTTATCGAACCGAGGAACTCCAGCCTTATGTGCTTAATGTTGTTAAAAAGGTTGGAAAGCTGTCATTATAGAGTTACCTCATCATTTTCGTTTCCTAATTCATAAAAAAAAATACTTGATTTTTCTTTTCTAGGCCGAGAATTTGATGTTGGAGAGAGGAGATAACAAAGAGGTAAGATCAGTTTACTTGAAAAATGTGTCTAACAAGGAGTTAGATCATCGGAATATGCTTGAAAAACTTACCAAAATTTGGATGAAAACTGCAGTATCTTCCCATTGAGGGGTTGGCGGCATTCAACAAGGCCACTGCTGAGTTGCTATTTGGAGCTGGTCATCCTGTTATTAAGGATCAAAAAGTATGTCTGGATCTTGTCTTCATGTCACTGAAATGTTTTATCAGAGTGTTCCTGTTCTCATTTTCTTCTTGGCTCTACATGACCAGGTGGCAACAATTCAGGGTCTCTCCGGAACAGGTTCACTGCGATTAGCAGCGGCTCTTATAGAGAGATACTTTAATGGAGCCAAAGTTCTGATATCAGCACCGACATGGGGTACATTGCCTTGACTTGACTCTTGACCATAAATATTTGTTTATTTCGCTTTCTATATCCTCTCACAGACAAGTAGTTCAGGTAATCACAAGAACATCTTCAACGATGCCAAAGTTCCGTGGTCTGAATACCGTTACTATGATCCAAAAACAATTGGTTTGGATTTTGAGGGAATGATAGCAGATATCAAGGTTTGTTTATTCTCTCTTTTGGATTTGATTCAGGCATTGCCTTTATAAATATGCACCAGCAACAAACCTGCTTTTTCATTCATGTTATGTAAAATATGTACAGGAAGCTCCAGAAGGATCATTCATTTTGCTTCACGGATGTGCTCACAACCCAACCGGCATTGATCCGACTCCAGAACAGTGGGTGAAAATCGCTGATGTCATTCAAGAAAAGAACCATATCCCGTTTTTCGATGTTGCGTACCAGGTACTATCCCATTCCTACAGTTTACCAGTATCTGTGTTTCCAAGAGAAATTGACTTATCTGATGCTAAACATGCACCTAGGGCTTTGCTAGTGGAAGCCTTGATGAAGATGCAGCATCTGTGAGACTCTTTGCTGAACGTGGAATGGAGTTTTTCGTTGCTCAGTCGTATAGTAAGAATTTGGGACTTTATGCTGAAAGAATTGGAGCAATCAATGTCGTTTGCTCATCAGCTGATGCTGCTACAAGGTACAGAAACTCACAGTTTTGACCTTTTAACGTCAAGAACCGTATCTAGCTAGAACCTTTACCGGTAACTCCACTTTCTTGCAGGGTTAAGAGCCAGTTGAAAAGGATTGCTAGGCCTATGTACTCAAACCCACCAGTTCACGGGGCGAGGATTGTCGCAAATGTCGTGGGGGATGCAACTATGTTCGGTGAGTGGAAAGCGGAGATGGAGATGATGGCGGGGAGGATAAAGACGGTGAGACAGAAGTTGTACGATAGCCTTGTTTCGAAAGACAAGAGCGGGAAGGACTGGTCCTTCATTCTGAAACAAATTGGCATGTTCTCTTTCACCGGCCTCAACAAAGCTCAGGTATATATGCTCAAGATGTGATCCTCCGTGAATTCATCATATCTTTGGCTTTGTTGAGACTTATAGAGTCTTGTTTTTAGAGTGATAACATGACGAACAAGTGGCATGTGTACATGACTAAAGACGGGAGGATATCGTTGGCTGGATTGTCTCTGGCGAAATGCGAGTATCTTGCTGATGCCATCATCGACTCGTATCACAACGTAAGCTGAGTCTCTCATCTCAGTAAGATGACAATAATAAGAAACAAAAGTTTTATAAATATACCCTTTTTCGCTTCTTGATCTTGATTTAAAACAGATGGCTATATTAATAATAAGCTACCTCACAGTATGATCGCTATTCGCTAAACATTTTGTCAGAGGAACCTTTTGATTTGATCGTGATTCACAGGCGTTGTTGTATTGGGAGACTCCCATCGAGTTATAGAAGAATTTTACATGATACACTTAAGCCTCTTGACACCCAAGTATACGAATGTATCTGCAAATAGTTTCACAATCATATTTTGATTTGATATTGTTTGGCGTTGTTATCTTTTTAATATCGTCTACATAAATAAGCTTCTAACTGAGATGACTAAATCATAATCGAAGCTCTCTAAATTGCCAGAGGTGGTCATGTAAGCAAACCAAGAAACAAGATACTTGAACTAGTCAATGACACAAATGTGCCATTAAGTAAAAACTCTCATAAATAGAAACTTTGGTAAGAGCAAGCAATCATACGAGAGATTAAAGTCTTACAGAAATAGGGTCATAAAACTTAAATCCAGAAAACTTGAGGAAAAGCTAAACCAAACAGATAAGAACACTCTTGAAGAAGAAGCATTCACTTAGAATCCGAGCTTGGTTCTACGCCAGTGCCTGCGCTTCGCATTGTACCTGAAAACCCAAATCCCAACAACAGCAAGATCATCAAAACACGAATCATTTCTGGTTTCGGAACTCGTTCGCTATCTCTGCCCTAATCGATCCATGACAACTAGATGTTCTTATAGTTAAGTTTGTCGAACCTGATGGTGTTGTCGGTACGGAGACGAATCCAGTGAGGAATAGGCCTGTTCTGTCTCATCTTCTTCGCCAGCTTCTTCTTAATCATAAACGACTTGTGCGACGGCTGTTCGTTTCGTTTTGTTTCGCACAAATCAACAAAATCAATAATTTCGTTTGATTTTCTAACCAACATCAAACTGTTCATTCGATTCAAACAAGCGAAACCAGAGATAAGTTGAGACAAAGATCTAATTTTGCGGGAGAGAAGCTTACCATCTTGAAATCGTCCGATTTGCAGCTGCGGAGCAAAGCAGTAGTGAGAAGAAGAGGCGACAAACCTTTTTAACTTAAGACAGAAAACTCGAAGTCAAGTCATAAATGGGCATTTTTATCTTTTAAAGCTTCAAACATCATTTTGGTTTGGCCCAATATTTTAAAATGGGCCTTGGACCCAAATACTTTAAAAAAATATCGTTTAAAAAAATTAGAAAAAGATATATACAGCCTATCAGCCTATGAGCTACGAGGAGTCGAAGCCATTCGCATTCCTCTTTGCTTCAGTCTTGGATGTCTATAAAGCAGTGGCCCGTGGGTTAGGTGTCTGATGAATACATTGTCCTTGTCTCTGAGGGGTAAGTGCTTGATAATCTTAGTCTTTGTTTTGGTTTTGTTTCTTGATATCTTTTTTTTTTTCTTTTATGTTCGAGTAACAAATTTGAGTTTATAGGGAGTAATCATCAAGATCAATGGGGAATCAAGCTGATAAAAAGTTCACATGGGTGATAAAGAATCTTTGCCATCTGGACGGAGAAGACACGCTAAATTTTCTTGTACTCTTGTCAATCAAATTCCGGGAGAGGTCTCCCAGCTGCGAGGTGATTATTCTATCTCTTGATCCTTTTCAATTTGTCCACATTTATGTCTGGAGTATACCTCAAGTCATGCTTTGTATGAATCTGTAAATGACGATGAATTATCAGAAACACAACAATGGTTTGAACAGAAGAACAGCTTCTGTAGCTTTCCATCCATGTTTCGAGTTCCCGACCTTTGGGCCAGAGATGGTGGTGGGTTTCTGGTTAACGGCGAAGTCAAGATTGTTGCAGAGGTTGATGTTCTTGAAGTTATTGGTAAATTAGATGTTGTACCAGTGGAAATTCCGGAAAGTGTGGATATCAATCGGTTTCAAGTACTTGCGTCACAGGTTAGAAAAAACACTTGTACATACATACATGTTTTGCAGATTTGTTTCATACGGATAATTGCAGGTAGAATAAGTAAACAGTGTGTTTGAAAAACACCCAAACATTGCATCGAAATTCCGTCCTAAGAATCCATATCTGGGAACAACATACTTGAATGTCCTACTAAGCCTGGTTGAGATTCTATGCAAGTCTCCAGAGGAACTCTCGAATGGTGATCTGGCTGACGCATATTCTTCACTCAGATATGTGACAAGAGCGGGGTTTAAGTTGGACTGGTTGGAGATGCAACTCAAAGAAGCTGGTGAGTACGCGGATTCAAGAAATTGAGCAAGAGTTGATGGACTTTACTCAAAAACGCAAAGAAATGGTGGCTCTTCTAAAGTTCTTCCTCTGAAATGTTGTTTGTGTTGGATCTAATGAGTGTTCTGCTTTGTTTGCTTTGTCATCTTAAGGCAGTCTAAATATTGGTTGGAACCAGTTTTAATTTCTGTAGCCAGTTCTTTAGCTTCTGTTTCATATCCAAAATATTGGTTCAGTTTGAATGCTTTCTTGTGGTCACATTGAATTATAAGCATCCAAATCATACGACTTAGAAGATCAATCCAAATCAATACAATATGAAGTGTTATGAAATAAATACGCAAATAACATGATATTCCCTCAAGTCTGAAATTTCATCAAGAGAGAAATCAGTCGTTACTTCTATGTTTTAACCATTCATATTTCAGCACTAAGATGCAACAATTAGGGCGTATCATATCAATAAATAACCAAGCAAACAACCCAGATATTATATCACAAAGCACAAATATAAAAAAATATGGAAAATAATAGCTAAATCCCTCAGAATTGATTTTTCGTCAAGAGATAATCAGTCACTACTTTTAACATTTTTTTCAATTATTCATCATCATTGGGATTCAGCTAAAGTCCACATATGTTTTTTTTTTTTGACAAAAAAAGTCCACATATGTTTGTTGTATGATTCAATCAAATAAACAAAAACGCACCAAATAAACTATAACTAACAGATTAACAAGAATATAAGAACAAAAAAAGAAGCAGTGAAAATCCCTCAGAGCTGAAAATTTCATCAAGATCAGTCACTACTTTTAACATTTTTAATCATAATAGTCATCATAGGGATTTCCTTAACGCTTCAAATATAAAAATAAAACCCTTTAAAATCAATTCTGAGAAATAACCACTATAAGAGCCAAGGACTAAGAAGCATTCACATGAATCGTATCATAACGAACATCCACAAAAATCATAACGGAACGAAAAAACAAATTAAAAAAATCGGCTATTCTGAAGGCAAAAGAGAAAGGATTGTACAAAACAGAGTGCTGTAAAGAGAAACTGGAAACTAGGGTTTTAAGGATTTTGTTGTAGCTGCGGAAGAGTGTACTTTGTCCGGAATTTATAGGCTCGTATGATTTTGGGCCCAAGGCCCATTAAACCTTGGACCAGAGCTCTTTTCAGTAAAGTACTTTTGTTGAGTAAGCCCAATACAACAAATCTATGAATTAACATCGGTTGTTTAAGTGTTTCACTAGTCGTTACCTGATCCGTAACGAAGAATGTGATATGTATATGTGAATCAGTGTTAGAGCAGAGGACCAAACTATTGAAAACAAGGCTACTTTAATTGGATTTGATTACATTCAAATCAGTAATTTGTACAATCTTTTTCTCCAAAAAATTACACCAAAACATACAAAAGAAATGTAGAAATTAGACTCTTTTGGCAGATACTCATAATTCTCCTATAAACATACTTAAACAAGTAAAACCAGACGGGTTAAAAATGGATGATAAATAACTTGTGAATAAAAGCACAAGCACCGTCACATTCATATACAAGTATAATTAGCTGTTCAACTTCAAACAATGGAAAAAATCATGTCTTGACGCCTACGCTTGGATTCTTCTGATCTTGCGCTCCTCCAGATGCAACAGGAGGAACTCGAGGTCTTTGTTTTCTCACAGGACAAGAAGTAGAAGAAGAAGAACAAGGAGGAAAATTACCTGTTGATCTTGATCTGACATGTGAAGTCTTATTATTATTATCTAATCTTGAATTGAGAGAACACGAAGATGCAGCTAAAGGACCTGATCGGCTTCTCGCCTTCTTCTTCTTCTTCTTCTTCTTATTACTATCTTCATCTTCTAATAGCTTCCCGTCTTTCCCTACCCGTTTCACTTTCGTCTCGTTTAAGCTAGCCGGCAACACACAGTTGCAGAGGAAACCTTACAGTTTTCATAAACAACCAACCAATGCACATCACTTTTCTGAATCATATTGTGTCGATGAGGTAAGTTTTTCAGTTACCTAAGCGAGCAAGACGATTGACCCAACTAGGGATTGCGTTCTGAGTTAGTTTCAAACAGACTTGGTTGCAGAAATGGTTGCAGTTCCTTGTGATGAGGTGATACTTGTTTCCCTGATACTCTTGTGCTAGTTTCTCCATAAAGCTTCGAACTTCTCTCGCCCTCATCTCTGTTTCACCCACGAGAATCGTTCTCCTGAAGGTGAAACCAGGACACTTCTTCGGCTCCACTTCGAAAATCCCGGAGCCTGGTTGCTCGTGTGCCCCGTATCCATATTCAACCCCATGCACTACACTCAAAATTGCATAACCAAAACCAATAAAGAAACAATGACTTCTTGATCCGTTGATCAATGGAAGCAATAAAACATTCAATATCGATCGATCATACGATTTTTTTTTTACCTTGGAGACCAGAGTGATAGATTCCGATTCCGAGCCAGTAACCGTAAACATTCATTGGGGTGAGATCGTAAACATTGAGATAAACCGGGACCGAGCCAGATTTCTTCTTCCGCCTTACCGAGACGTTTCTGCAAAACATCTCTCTTTTTTTTTACGCCTCAATGCATCGCCAGGAAGAAGAAGAGAAAACGATCGTGAGCTTTGAGAAACAGAGAATCGGGTGTTTGACGTGAAATTAGAAGGATCCGATCCGGAATTGTGCAGACTCGAATTTGTAAGGGTTCGGGTTCGTCTTCGTCTTCATCGGTTTATTTCCCCTCTCGTGGTTTCCAAAAAGCGTATTTTTCTTCCGATCAAGAAAATGCAGTAAATCTATCTGATAGTTTTGCTTCCGTTTCTACCAATGATATTTTTGACATTTGTGATTATGGTAGTTTTATCATTTTTGGTACAATTATAATTTTAAAATAGTATCCTGACATTTGTGATAATGTTTTTTTTTGTGTATTATAAATGTATATAGATTGTAGAGTCATAATTATATACATGATTTGGTAGGATTATAATTGTATTATTGTATTTTTGGTAGAATTGTTATAATTTTGAAAAATGGTCATCTCCCCCCTCTACTTATGTATGTCCAAGTGGATATGAAAAATAAAAATTATTTTTTTGGGAATAAGAGAAAAACATAAGACAGTTGATTTCTTATAAATGGAGACAGCATACATTTATTTCAGAAATAAAAATAACAAACGTATAGACAAGTTTTATTAGAACAGAAAACATCAAAAGTACCTTCAATAATGTTATTGAATTCGTATGTTTAGCTCAAACAGTTACAATATCACACAAAAAGTTGTTTCTCAAGACGTGGGCTGATTAGAACCTCCAGAGGCGTGGCTTTAGGAATGGTCAAGCCAGGACTCTCACTCATATCAACAGGCAGATCCAAAACCGTATTCACTTCAAACGAATGGAGAAATCGAGCAAGACCTAGATGAAGCACTTGCAAAGCCAATGAAGAGCCTGGGCATGATCTTCTTCCCGAACCAAATGGGATCAACTCAAAGTTTTGTCCTCTAACATCAATATCCTTTGCTTCTCCTGTAATAAACCTCTCTGGTCTAAACTCGTTTGGTTCCATCCAAACTTTTGGATCTCTTTGGAGTTTCCAAACATTCACTATCAATCTTGTTCCGCAAGAAACGTGGTAACCTGCGACATTGCAATCTTCCATCGCCTCTCGAGGGCCTAAGAGAGGACCAGCTGGATACAATCTCAATGTTTCTTTGATGATCGCTTGGAGATACACCAGATTTTCTATGTCCGTATCCTCGACATTCCTGTCTGTGCCAACGTGGAGGTCTAACTCATCTTGCGCTTTCACTAACATTTCTTTGTTGTTTAGAAGAAGAGCAATGGCCCATGTGAGGGTTGAAGCTGTAGTGTCGCTTCCTCCAAGAATCAGTGCCTGGTCATTTAAATTTGTATCATTATATACAGTAGAAGAGACAAAAATAAGAAATATCATCTAAATCAAGATTTGGGTGGTTAAAGTTAGTACCAGGCAGGTAGATTTGATGCTAGTATTTGCATCATATTGAAGATGCGAGAGTTTGCCTTGTTCCGCAAGCGACAACATAACATCGATGAAATCTGAATCAGTGTCTTTATTGCCAGAAACTTTTCGTTGTTGGCGATGGTTTCCGATCCACCTTTCAAGAATCACATCTAATTCGCTACCCGTTTTCTTCATCTCCTTCTCATGTCCTTGCAGATCAAACCAGCTTAGTGCTGGAAAAGCATCAGACGCTGTGAATATACCAATGAGGTGAAAGAACTTTCCGATGGCTTTTTGACATTGCCTCGCCTCTTCGGTGTCCTCCGGAGATGCTGAGCCACCGCCAAAGTATCTTTTTCCGGCCACCATTCTCACGATCATGTTGAGTGTCATGTCTTCTAACCACCTCTTTAGATCAACCATGACCGGTTCTGAACCACCTTTCTTGACCCACAAGCTATACAAATCTTTCACACCTGCATGTGACAATATCGCATAGTAGTACAATTGTACAAATATGAAATAAGATAGAGAGAAATACACAAATTATCACAAATATGAAACATTTCACAAAAATAACACAAAATTAAATTTCTCATGTAGAAACCCTTCCTATGAAATAGTTTTCAAATTTAAACAGTTTTTGATGGTACTTTTGGAAAACAAAAATATGAAATATAGTATTTTTGGGAATTTCCCAAAACCATATCAAAGCTCTAATACTAATGGGAAGAGTTTAGACGATGAACGGTACACCTGAGCATCCGATTAGTACTAGTACAGTCTAATTACTATGATTGTTTTAAGACATTGGATTTTAATTAATTACCCATTGAGATCTCAGAAACACGGACGTGCTTGAGTATCTGAAGCCGACGGTTAGAAAGTAGCTCGACGGTTGCGATTTTGCGCATCTCGCGCCAGAAAGAGCTATAAGGCGCAAACCCGAAGACAGCAAAATTGTAACCCATGTGCTTTGCGGCTGCGGTCATTGGACGAGAAGCCAAAGCTTTGTCGTTCGCAGTAAAACACTCTTTAGCCACCTCAAAACTGCTCACAACAAATGCTTCACTGCTCCCAAGTCGTAGCGACATGGCCGGACCGTAACGGTCAGCCATTTCTCCTAAGGTTCGGTAGAGAAGCTGTTCCTTGCTACCGAGAAGGTGAAGATGGCCGATGATGGGCCATGCACCGGTTGGTTCAGGAGCTTTTACATATTTTGGCTTCTTTGGTTTCTTAAGAAGAGCGATCAAAACGAAAGCGAGGACTGGAACAAGTAAAGAAAGAAGAGAATAATCCATATAGTGTTTTGAAAGTGAAAAGATATATGTGCTTTGGTGATTTCTTGTTTTGAATGTTTTGAAGAGTATTGTCCACCTCTCTCTATATATATACGATCGGTTCAACACCATAGAAGCATGATGAAACACGCTCCTATGAATGATGTGTTGAATACAGTCATGCAAGATCCATGCATGAGAATGCTTTTGCTCTTGCAATGACATTCGAGAGATTATTTAATGCATTATTTGTTGTTTCACTAGTGAAGTACATAGCCTGACCCTCGTCACCAAAAATAAACTTTTGGAGTTATAAGTCAATGCATATTTTTATAATAAATCTAGAGCTCAATTATGTATTGGACCTATTGGTGCATGAATTTATTAGACTGTCATCTATGCACTGGTCGTACCTACCTTGGACTTCGCCTGATGGTGACTATGAACTTGCAAATCATTATAGTTATATATATTTTTTAAAATTTGTTGCGTGCTTGGAATAAACCATTTATGCGATACTAATTCTGTTTCACATTAATATAGGATTTCTAAAGCTTTTGCACATAGATTAATAATTCATTTAATTTTTATTTTTAAGAAAAATAAAACATATTTTATAATCAAATCCAAAACAATTTAGTGTAATCAATGGAAAAACAAAATGCATAATTAAAAGAGTCAAAAACAACAAAACACATTTAATTTTATATAGAACCTTGAAAACATAAATTAAATTGAAAAAAAAAAAACTCTAAAACATATAATATTGTGAAATAGAGGGAGTATAAGAGAGAAAACATTATTCATCAAACAGCATCAATGGCATACAATACAAGTAGTGATTGGTTTCAAAACCATCGTGATAACAAAAAAAACTAGCAAAGAAAACAACCTATTTATATGGAAGCCCATTCGTCTTCTACTATTGGACATCCCTAAAAAGCCCACAATCAGCTCCGCTCTTTCGATTCGGTTCAATTTGGTTCAGTTCAATTGAATTAGCAAAACCTCTCTCCCTCAAGAACCCTAATTCTCGGCGAGCATGAAAACCTACATGGCTCTTGTGCTCCGTACTCTTCAGAAAACACGCATTTCTCCTTCTCACTCTCCATTTCTTCCCTCGAGAACCTTAATTTCTTCGGGTCGATGTAAATCTCTGTTATCAGCTCCCCAATCACGAGACATCACCACATTGCCTTCACTTCTCCCTTCGCGGCGATCCTACGCAGCGATCGCGGCAGCGTATTCGCCTTTCCGGTCTAGCATCCTTCGAATCATAAGAAATGAGATCGAGTACCAATCGGAATATGCTCCTCCGCATCAGGTACAAATCTGATTTCGTATATATAGAGCTCAACTTTCAGCTGGAATCCAATGATGTATTCTAAATTTAGATTTCGGATTTACGAGATGTTTACACTATGAAATCAACGTCTCTTCTCATAGTGTTTGATTAACAAAGACAAGAATCACTGTATCTGAATCCGTTTATTTTGATTAGTGTTTTGTTCAAGATCCAAGCAAATGGGAAGAGAAGAGATGTTGATTTCATTTCCTTGTGATGATAACTTTTACTTAAACTAATGCAGCCGGCGACTGAATTCAAATCATTCTCTGTGGAGGATTGTCCTGGTGAACAATGCATAGTGATGAAAGGGAAATTTGGAGAAGAAGAAAGCATCAAAATGGAAGCAACTATGTTTGATGGATATATGAGTGTTCCAAAAACCGGGTTAGATGCTTCAGGTCGCGATGTACGTCTCCACATTAGCTTGCTTGTCGACATTTCGAAGAATGATGGAAGCGAGGACATCGAGTTCCTTTGCTCTGTTTGGCCTAACCGTATTGAAATTCAGAAGCTTTACATGCTTAGGGGCAACAAAATCACTGGTCAGCCTTACATGGGACGCAATTTCGGGTACAAGACTCTTTGATTTCTTGAATTCACTTAAATGTAGTCTGTAGCTTTTAAGTATTTTGTCGATACAACTACTGAAACTTGTGAGATCTTTGCTTCTTTGCAGGAGTTTGAAGTATGAGTTTCAGACGGCGATTCAGGAGTTTTTGCGTGTAAGAGGAATCGATCGGGAGCTTTGTTTTTTCTTGCATGAATATATGATGAATAAGGATAGGATCGAGCTCATCCAATGGTTGAGAAAGCTAAATTCATTCATCGCAAAATAAACTTGATTCTTTTCGTCGTTTTTGACATCGTTGATTGGTTATATATGTTATCAGTTTTAGTAGAAAATTACCCGATGTTTTTTTAGGTGAACAATACTGCTTTGGAACAGAACGTAGAATTGGGCCTTGGATGAATAAACAACAAAACTCGGGCCCATATCCATAGTTTTCGTTAAATGTGGAAAATATAAATAAGTGTGAGAGAGTGTAATGGAGTAGGAAATGATTAGGAAGCAACCGAACAAAAAGCATTGTAATGACTACTCAGGTTAGCCCTTGTGGGAGACAAGATGGCCTCAACATAGGCTCATTTTGATTTTCCCCCTCCCTTTATTCTTAGTTATTTTCGTTCTTTGTATTATTCAATTTTATCAGCATCTATCTCTTTATATTATTTTTCCTTAAACATTACACCAAAGTATTGCTGGTATGACATCTTTTTTTTTCATATTTAAATGTGGATATGAGCCAATGACAGTAGCTAATGACAAGTGATTTCCAATAAGTAAGAAGTAGAATCTTTACAGATCTGGTGCATAACATGGATCTTCTAGGAAACTGTTTATTTAATCTCTTATGTCATATGCAACTTTTTTTAAAGAAAAATGGGACAGTAATTTGTATTAGAAAGTTGTCTTTTATTTTCCAATGCATTGCATCGAACATTTGTTGATGTTCTTTAAAAAAGGTAAAATCTTGATGTATATTCGTTATATTCTAGGTTTTTTTTGTTTTTTTCGTTATATTCTAGGTTTATTAACACTTTTCTCACTCGACAATAAGAAAAACAAAACTTTCCAGACTTTTTGAAAAAGCTAATTAAGAAAAAAAAATATTAATCTTTGATATTAGTAGTTTTAGTTTTTGGATAATTTTGTTTCTTAGATAATTTTAATCTTTGACTAATTTTTTTTGCTAATCACTGAACTTTGGAAATATACATTTGGATATTAACACGATTTCTTTATCCGAAGTTGTCTAATTTATAAAAGGAAACGAGAGGCACAAAAATGAACACGCTAGGTGGTCAATCGAAGAAAGCATACAGTAGTATGATTGTTATAATCAAGAGAAATACAAAATTAATATTCTACATAAAGTATACTAAAATTATTGGAATCTTATTTTGCATCCACCAAGCTTGTAGGCTGAGGATGCGGATGGGACCCAACTTCAAGAAATTCTCGTGCTTTATTTTACTATGAGTTTTGTGATTGTTTTGATAACTAAAAAATAATGAATAATCACCATATAACAGAGTCCACTTTTTTCTACATGTATATCACCGGCCATTTTCCTTTGTTGACTTCATACTTCAATTACAGTATACGATACAATGGCCGGTGATAATACTGTGCTTAATCTAGCTTTAACGTTGACTAGTTTGACTTCTATCGTTTCATCGTTACACGGAATTTGCTAAATTGTTAGCATGTTGAACCATATATATACATCTTTCGCTAGATATTTTTTTTGAAAAAAATATAATATGATATGAGTGTAAATTTTTTTTACACATGATGGCGATATTATTAAAGAAACATATGTTCAACAGAATTAAGAGATTTCTTTGCCAAATTATCCGCAACTGTATTTGAAATGCGCCTAGCATACTCCAGCAGTGATTGACATCCAAACTCGAAGACCATAGAGAAGAATCAAAGATAAATCAGGATGATCCACTCCCTAGCGATGTAAACTAGTACTTGACCGTCACTTTCAAACTAAACTCACTGGAATCCGTGACACCATATCACTCGAAAGACATGTCGAAAAATCCAATAGCTTTGGCTTGTAGTGGTGACTCGTGAGACAATTATCTAATACTTTTCAGCATTCACTATTGTCATCGAAGTAATGATGTAGTTTTTTTTTTAAAAAGAGTCTGTCTTAGGTTTGATAATATTATCGGCATTAGTTGTTTATTATGGGATACTTATTTTTCCCAAATCTTTTACGACAGAGGAAAAAGCCATGAAGCACGCTTACGCGTGTCTCGCACTTCCCAGTTCCCAACCTTCACCAGGCTTCTCGCTAAAGCCTGTCATTTTCTCAAATTTTTTTTTACTATAATTTGCATTAACTACTATGATAATTAAATACGTTTTCCCTTACACTAGTCAATTAAATCATAAGACATAGATTAAGGAAAGTAATCAATTAGTTTTCAAATTATGGTAACAACTAAATTCTATTTTCTGCCTTGAATACTTAGTACAATATCAAATCATAATCTCAAAAACTTAAATACATAATATACAGAATCATCTATGTAAATACTTTCCCATTTTTATTCATCAAATGATTACTTTAACCTTCTTTCCGTTTCAATTATACATCATTATCCAAAAGATAAAAGAAATCAATAGTTTTATAGACCAAGGGGCATGTACAGTAGAACCTCTATAAAGTAATACTCGATAAAGTAATAATCT